>JAXBDA010001049.1:0-63050 GCA_036023075.1 Gaultheria prostrata | reverse complement strand
CGTTTAATGAAATTAACTTGTGTACGCTCCTCCTCGCCTTAATGTACAAGACCAAAAGATCATATGTATCCGTTCGCAAACAAATCACAAAAGATATCCAGTGCTTGAAATTAAAAGCTACATAACTAGGCTAAATAATTAGTTAGCAATCCCAAATCATGGAAAAAACATGATTGAATCCATATCCAAAATTACTAACTAAATTAATATGAGATTGGAGCGATTATTCGATTAAACCATACATTCGGAAAATAAACAAAGTACATAAATACTTACTACGAAACATGAGGCTTCATCCTCAACCCTAGCCTAAAAATCTAGCAACTCATGGAGGCTTCTTCTCTTTTTTTCCAACCGTAGTCTTGTTCGGCCGCAACCACGGTAATTGATGTGTGGTCGTGGTATCTGAAGTCCCCAGCAGAACCCTATTGTTTCCTCTTTATAGATGCCGAGCATTTGTCTTCCAATTAGGAAGATTCCTTTTCTAATCACACTCTCCTTATTGAATGTTCTTACTGCCTTATGAGTCCCAATTGGACTCAATGACTAAGATTGCCTAATTAGCTATTCATTACTTATCCATCACTTTGGCAACTTCAATCACGTGCACGGGAGTTGTGGCTACTGCCCGACCCACTTGGATTAATTTCATCACACAATTTCACGCCATGTAAAATTCAGCATTGCACTTGTTAAATCTGACGACTGAAATATAAGCTATTACCATCTTTTTCCCGCAAATTAATAATTTAAAGTGAATTACCAAAAAGATAATAATAGAGTCAAATTAAGCACAATAAAGGACTAACAATAGGCGACATAGGGATTGCTACGTGTCAATATTTTGGGTTTATCATTTTGCATCAAGTTTTTATGGATTATTTATTTGTCTCGATGTGAGGAGTCGGAAAAGTAAAAATTATGAGAATTACCCAAATAGGTTGGGAAATAATCTTTAACTGTCTTTTTCTTGGATATCTCCCAAAAAAATTGGGTAATTTGCATAATTTTTTACTTTTCCGACTCCTCACGTCGAGACGAATTAATAATTCACAAACGTTTGACGCAAAACTAAAAAACATGCAAAAAATTAAATGAAGACAAATTAAAAAGATAGTTGTTGTGGAAGAAGGCCTTAAACCAAACCAGATCCACTGACTCTCTGATCTGATCTGATTGAAAGAAATAAAAGGAGCTTTAATGGGCTGAATATCCATGGTTAGGACCATAAGCCAATTGACTAGGGCTAGGCGAACATGACACTTGCCAGCCAGCGGGCCGGTACAAGAAAACAAATACATTTACGGACAACTCTTCCAAAATCTAAAAAAGCACCGCCCAGTACAATCTATTCAATGTACTGTTTTCCTTTCTCTCTCTCTCCCTAATGGTAATTAAAAAAAGTGACTTACCTTAATGGTAATTAGATATCTCTTTCCTAGACCTAAAGGTAAAAAACTGCCAGCCGAAAATACCAGATGGGCCAAAAATGGGTGGGCCGAACCATAAGCCCACTATGTTCCGTATGGCACATTGGATCAGAAGGATACTTGGATGTGCCGAACATCTCTTCGATCAAAGGTTGAGTTATCCAAGCGTTTGAGATAAGTTTCTAGACCTCGTGGGCCGAACATCTAGGGCCGAAGGATACTGACCAGATCGTTTGGCGTGGACCCAAGACAGATTAACCGTCATCTGGGTTTGGTGGTTTCAGTCCTGGGCTAAGGGCCCAACCCCTGAGCCAACCCGGGAAGGCCATTAGGAGGATACTTGATCACATGGAAGATGCTATGTGGCACGTGGGCGGAAGCTTCCAAAACCTTCTAGAAGCCAACGTGACAGAGCATTATTGGACATATCACATGACCGAAGTGGTTACATGTGACGTCATGAGCTCGTGCCGTGCACGGGAGACTTGGAGAGCAAGTATATATACCATTGCCTTTAAATACTAGGGCATATACCCTAGAGATGTACACACTCTTTGATCTGAAACTCTATCCATAAGCTTTTTCTCTCTCTCTCTCTCCGTTTACTAACTTGGCCGTCAGAGTACCCTCAGGCAAGTGGCCTGAGTGGCACTAATCGGTTGCTCATTGATTGTAGGTTATAAGAGAGGAGGAGCTTCAGCACGTTAAAGAGGAGGAGCTACCGCAAAATCACCCCCAACAGGAGCGAAGGCCTCTCTCCCCCTCCCTTTTGCCGTGACACAAAACACAAATTAAACCAGAAGCCTTGGCAATAAAAAAGTCTTGCTGGAACATGTGAACATTAAGTCCCACATTGAAAAATAGAAAAACAAATTGGGGATCTAGCTCCACAAGAAAATGGAGTTTTTCGCGTCAATAAATTCCCATCATGAAAATTCAAGTTCTAGTGTAAAACCCTTTTTGCGGCGGTAGAGCAACGGTGTGAGGAGTGTTTCTCCGGCTGAGTCCTTTGGTGTACCTCTCAACGAACAAAGATGGGTGGAAGATGAACGGGTCGTCTGAGCTCTGGTCCTCCCGTGATGGCTTGCACAAGTGATACCCGCGTTAGTGCCTAATCCGGACGGAAGTGGTCCGGGGAGGCACTCCGACGGTCTAGTCATTCGCCGGAAATGAATGAGTGACTGGAATATATGTAGTCTGAGAAAAGGAAAAAGAAGAAGTCCTTTACTTGGTGAGTGAGTCCTCCTTTTATAGGCCAGGAGAGACTTGCTCATTAAGCCTTGGGTGTACCTCACACGCGTCCCACGTCTCAATCATTGCACGCGGACAAGTCATGAGTGCCTCGAGTGCCACCTTCGCTTCGGCTGACGTCACCTCTGTAAGACCTATGATGGCAGCAGGCCTAGACTGATGGGCGCCTCAAGCACCCCGCCTATCAAGTCCCATCAGCCAGTCCCCTCCGGTGCGTCGAATCCCCAAGCCCCCTGAACGCTCGGCGCGAGGTGTGCCAATGGGGCCTCCACCGTGCCGAGGGTCTAGGACCTCGTCCACCACCACGTCCCAGATCGTGGCCAAACAATTGGGAGTTAACCAGTGCCGACTGGTCCACCCCTCGGCGGATTGCTTTCAAGGAATGCGGTGCGGACCGTTCCGAGGCCCTAGCCGAGCTCGACACCGATTCGGGCAGTCGAGCCGTCTGGCTTGGCGTCCGGTCGGTTCCAGTGGCAAGGAGCCAGGTTTGACCCATGGTCACCAGGGCTCGAGCCGCCCGGTCTCTTTGACCCTCGGCTACTACAGACGGTAAATAGGTAGTGATAATAAAACAATCGCAACAACTTAGTTGCGTCGGTAAATCCAATTCGCCAATAATCTGCATGTATTTACGAGGGTTGCAACAGTATAGTATACGGAAGCGAAAAGATAATCATTTAGTCCATTATTTTTTATTGTAAACCTGTAACAATTAATGTAATTGTTTGCAATGGGTTTCTCACCGTCACCAATATTGATCATTTGCATCGGGGACTATGCCCACCGTAAAAACCTCTTGACAAACACTCTAGACTCTAGTTAAGTGATCAATCATCTCTGCCAGATTGGAGGCTAAAAGAGAACTGCAAATGAGAACAGCAAACTCATTCGCAGTTTAACCAACTCGTGTAGGATTTGAGGATGAAAAGGGTGAGCAATACACATGAGACTGAACAAACACTTTGCCTTAAGAATTACACATTTTATTGCGGGAAAAAAGTTTCTTACTGTACAAGATTATCTGAATGAACTCAACATTACAGCAAAAGAAGAATAAGAAATGCGAGATCTTCGTATGATAGAAATATTGAAGAAACGGTATGAATACAGCTACCATACTCTTATTTTTTCACATTCAGTTTTTGGAACAAGAAGAAGAAGAAGAGGCAGATTGCTTACACTCTCAAATTTTACCCTACAAATTAAACATAACCTTTATGGCAGTGCCATTGCGAGCACTGGTTTCAAAGGCTTCTTCAACCTCTTTTTGAGAAAACCCAAATCTATGGGTTATCAAGGGCTTCACATCAATCTTACCACTCCTCAATAATTCAATGCATAGAGGCCATGTGTTCTTGTATCGGAAGACCCCAACCAGATCAACCTCCCTGAGCCCCATAAAAAACCCGTTATTAATACGATCCTAATAAAAATATTCAAGCAATATTTCAGAATTTTTACCAATTCTGACTGATTTCCAAGGCCAAATTCAGGACAATAATAAGGTAATTTTGAGGCGAATACCTTGCAGCAGCTGAAGTGAGAGGGACAGTCATTTCATTATGACCCATACCCACGAGGCAAACTTTGCCACCAGGACTGGTAGCGCTTAGAGCTGTTGACATGGTTTTGCTAAAGCCAACACAATCAAAAGTTACATCGACTCCAGCACCCATAGCCTTATGAATCTGCACTACTTCTTCAGCCACATCCTGCAGAGCACTTCAGTTATGAAATGACGAATTGGGAACCACGAGCATTCACATTTGCTAAAGGTATATGAATCATTTAACGATGACTGGAAAAGCTATTCTTTCCTATTAAAACTTGACTTGTCTTAAGCCTCAGTCATCAAAAACATAGAAAAACAAAAACTTGACTTGTTTTAGAATAAGAAAAAAGAAAGTTGATACTCATTCCGTCATCAGATTTATGTTTCCATGTTCCAGATGTTAAACTTAAATCTTTCATTATGTCTGAGGAGTAAGAAAAAGTTGTTCCCTTGTAGAAGACTAGAGATTGTACAAGGTAAATGTCTATAGTTCGTCTATGACAAAAAAATCATGATGTTGCCAAGAATTATTAACAATGTCATCATTTTTCGTACATGTTTGCTAAATTACCGTGGAAATAGGTCGGAAGAAACACTTCACGAAATTTACAATTATTCAGTACTTCATGGCTAGTAATGCCAGGGTTGATTTCGACAAACTTCTATATAAGCAAACATACTTGGTTTTTTGAATGGGGAAAGTATATGTTTGAAGAAGGTATACCTGCATATTTGTGGAAACTTTGACAATTTCATCTGCACCAAGTTCCTTAGCAACTGAGAGGCGGTAGTCACCAACATCCACAATGACAATTCTGGGAGCTCCAAAAGCACGTGCAGAGAGCAATACAAGCAGACCCATGGGTCCTGCTCCCATGATTAATACATTTGTCTCAGGACCAACGTTGGCACGACGACAAGCATGGACACCAACGCTGAGGGGCTCACACATTGCCCCTTCTTCCAAACTCAAATCTTCAGGCAGCTTAAAACATAGGTCTGCTGGATGCACCACCTGTTTGAGGAAGCTCTACCTTTTAGTTGTTGAATCCAATATGGGTAATGCTATACAAACGAAATTTCATGGACAGTACTAGTTGTGTACCCCTCAAATAAAGCTATTACACATCCCGTCACATGGAAAGGAGCCTACGGTGTTGTAGGACTCACCCATAGAAAGTTATGTGTGTAACATTGCTAAAAAATACTTAGGGGTTTGCTCCCACTTAAGATCTCAGGTTTGATTCCTCCTGCGAGCAAAACTTTGGGGCCATTGGAGGTTATGCTCGGTCGTTAACTCCAGGGCCCCGGAGTTAAAAAATAATAAAAATCCCTTGTACAAATTGTAATGAAGTGGCCTATTGTGTCTTTTAATTTGAAACCAAAACAACCTCAATTGTGGCACATATTTTTTGAAATTCTACTAATTGCATGTTTGCAGCCACACTGAGCAATGCACATTGTTATATGAGTGCAAGAACATAATAGAGTTCTATTGAAACTGAAAGAACCCTACAAACTGATCATTGTGTCGAATATGAAAGAAACATTAAGACTAAAATGGAATTCCAGAAACCTGATTGGCAAGAGACCCGTGGACGGGAGGAGTTGCGAAAAACTTCATGTCAGGGCACAGATTGTACCGACCTTCTTTGCAGTAACCACATCGCCCGCAACTCATGCCAGGCTCCAAGGCCACACGGTCACCAGGCACCAGCGATTTCACCTCGTTCCCAACTTCTTCTATCACCCCTGCACACTCGTGCCCAATAACCATTGGCTCTTCAACGACAAAGTCTGCACATTTTAAGGTCTGAAATTTCACAAAATATCAACTACATGGTGTCAGTGAGAAATTTCATCAAATATTTGTACTGCTATTCTTTTGCCTTTAAAGAAATTTAATAAACCCCAATGGGGGTCTTCACCTTGAGGTAGTGAACATCGCTCCCACAGATACCAACTGCTTTCATCCTGACTCTAACATCATGCGGACCTAAAATTTATGAAGAATGACATCATGACGGATTAACAAATTACAAACCACCAAAAGGCAAGCTAGTAAAAAGAATGGTCAGAATTCTGATTCAATGTATTAAGCACCAAAAGTACAACTTAGATTAGTAGAAAACATACACAGATCAATCTACGCAAACCAGAAAAGAGGTTCTTCATCATAATCGAAAACCTGTCATGGGTTTAAGTAGAATGGTGGCCCGAGCACAACGCTAAGGTTGCCCCAATGTGATTTCGTTGTTACCGGTTCGAGTCACAAAAACAATCTCTCCCCTTGCAGAGTGCATACATTCAACCCTTCCTAGTAGTGAGACCATTGTCCACTGGGTAGCCCTTTTCTACAGATTTCTTTATAATCTCTTATGAAGAGGAAGTACTAGAAAACATATAGAGATCAATCTAAGCAAACACATACCACGTTCCCTAAATACTTGTACGTGTGTTCCACAAATTGATTTATTGAATGAAATTGGGTTGATGTATCGTGAGAGAATGCACTGTCTCATAAAGCGCAATATTAAACCAGTTTAGCCATTTTGGACAATAAGTCAGTTTACTGGAACTGGCTACGAGAGTTTGAAGCACATCAGGGACCATATAACAAAGGCCAATTGCTTGGAAAACAGAACGTAGAAAAAGGGTATAACTTTTTAAGATCAATCAAGACACATAAAAAATTGATTTGAAAATATAGAGTAATTTAAGTTATGTACCAAGAGGAGGGAGATTGAAAGGCTGGATTTTGAGGGTATTGATACCCACAAGCCAAGCAGCCAAGTTCTCCTCTCCACCATCTTTGAATTCATCTCCAACAGACATCCCTCCCTTACCCATTTGCTCTTTCTCTCTGTAAAGTATTTAGACTGGCTTTCTCTTTCTGGAAGTGCTCAGGTGAGGATCAGTCAATCCCCTTTTTAAACTAAACCCCAAAATAGTGGATTTTGTTTCCTGTTCTAAAGCTTGGCAGTTGGAAAGAATAGAAGACGCTAGACAGTCAAATAATATTTTTTGATCGTAAGAGAATCGGATGATGACAGGAAGGGCAAGTGTTGATTGATGACTAGCTTATTTTACGTTGGACGGTGATTTTCATGCGAGTTTTTATTTTTATTGAGCATCTCAACCGACTGGACTCAATGACGGATCTAAAAATGTGATGCAGAGAGGGGTACTTATTCCTATAAACGACACGACATAATATGACACGAGAGGATACTAATTTATTCATTGTAACTTAAAATTTTTTTTTTCCACAACCGAACATTAATAAAATGCTCCACGTACTTTCCACTTTACCCATTTTCATATGAAGTTTTATAATGTTTATGTTTATAAAAAGAGATTTGAGTTCTACACGTACATTCCATTTGAAACCGTGTAGGTTGTCATGTACGGAGACCCAATTATCATCTGCCATCTCAGCAATCGTTCCCTCACGCATTGGACAGCTCCCCATCTGATCCTTCTCCTTCCTGTTTTTTTTTCTTTCCAAAGACTCTCTGCCAGTCTGCCTCCGTCCCTTGAACCAGCCAAAGGCCAACTGCCGGCCGCCAGCATGATCCGGTGAGTTTGTAATCCAAGAATACCAAGAAAACCTTAGTTGAAACTCAACTATCAATCTATCACAACGCACCGTGCAAGTACTCCATTTGTCGTTACTTTTAGTGCTTAATTTACGCATTGAAAATACCAGAAGGATTTATTTAGTTGTTTGGGCTTTTAGTTGTATTCTTTTAAGTTTTTGATTCATATATTTATAATACATAACTGCTATATTCGACTCGTACATTGGGATGTGCTTTTGACTTCACCTTTACAAAAGAGGTGCTTTTAAGAGTTTCAAAATATTAGGGGACATTGATGTGAGTAAGCTAGCTTGAACGCTAAAATTTACAACAAAAAAGGAGGGGTAATTATATTACAGAACTAGGGGTAATTTTGATAATTATTCCAAGGCTTGGCATTGGTGCCCACACTGGCCTCAATGTAAATCTGCCCCTGACTCCAGAGAAGCCGGTGCAGTTCAATCTTGTCCGTTCATCTCAACAATTAATAGTCTAAATTATCTTACGAGTTTTTTTCGTTTTTATCCCTTAAACTATGCACATTTTTTCTACTTCGTCCCTAAACTATCAATTTGACGATTTCATCCCCTAAACTACCTGTTTTGCAACTTATTTGGTCCTTTTTTTTAAACTCCTATTTGGGGATGAAATCGGTTAAAATCAAGTAGTTTAGGGGATAAAATCATTAAATTGATAGTTTAGGGACAAATTAGAAAACATGTGCATAGTTTAGGGGATGAAATCTTAAAAATTGATAGTTTAGGGACTAAATAGAAAAAATACGAATAGTTTAAGGGATAAAAACAAAAAAAAACTCCTATCTTACATGTAGGATACTTTCAAATTTCAACAAATCAAGACCATTAAAAACACTCTTAAATAGCTGCAATTGCGCGAGCTGTTCTCTACACTACACTCCGCTTTTGTATTGCATACAAGTTGAGGCCTCATTCCACTAACTAAAAAAGCCAAAAATCAATTTTTTATACTTTTCGAGACTGGTCATCCCCTCATAATTAAAGCACATAAAAAATAAAATAAAAACCAACTCGTTTTTCGAGCTCTCACATAAAAAAAACAAAAAATCAAGTTAGCAGAACACCCTTGAAAATACAACAAATGGTGCTATTGGTTCCCTTGGAATCATTCCTGCTCCTTTGCCCCCTTATTCATGTGATTTTAAACTACTATTGAAGGGGTAGTGTAGTGAATTCACATCAATAAGGATTAAAAAATAATGCATCTTGTAGAGGTGCCAAAATCAATATCCTCCGATGAAACTATACTTACAGTATATTAAAATGAGCCGTAACACATATCCATCTCTTTATTTATTTATTTTTATGGTCTATCTCATCTAGGTATGTTGATTTGGACATAGTGAAAGAGCCAAACAAAAATAGTGACTGGTAGGTGAGTTGGATATTTGGATAAAGATAGGACAAATTAAAGCCTTTCTTTAAGGTAGAAGATTGCAGTAAACAACAAATGCTAAGGAAATACTCAACCTTTACTGAATGAAAAACCATTGATGATCAAGCCACTCACACAAGCACACACATAGAGAGAGGATGTCTCATGGTGGTGAGGAAGGCAAGGATGAAGATAGAGAGGAAGAGAACAGGGCAGCTTGGCTTGTTGGTGTCAAAACCCTTAGAATTCAACCTTACAATCTCCATCCTCTTGGTATTGTGCCTTCACTTTTTGTTGCTTCTTAGTTAGTAAAATACCAAGAAAAAACTAACTCTGTTAGCTGCTGATTATTGATTATCTTACAGAATTGAATGATTTGATAGACCTCAAAATATCCAAAATCTACCAACAGTTTAGGTTTGTGCAGAAGTCAAATACATCATTAGAAACAAAATCGCCTGTTAAGCATGAGACAGGCCCTTAACTTTTTCCTGCAAATTGTTCTCCAAATCAAATATGACAAACTACTAGTAATTTTAGGTCCCAATGACGTTAAAGTGAGGATGAAAGCTGAAAAAGCACCACAACCGGAAAAGCACGACACAAACCTTATTGGATAATTGGGTACATTCACGGCTCAGGTTTTCACAATGTATCGAATAAAGAAGAATGTACAGATACATCCGCTGCATAGAGCACATTATGTATCATAGGGTTTAAAATGAAAAGGAAAACCAGGACATGGTTAGCGAAGTGATAAAGTAAGACTGAGATGCCCAAGATATATTAGAATTGATAGTTTCAAATGTGGAGAAAAAACAAAGCCTTGACCACCTTAGAGGACAAAAAGTTCTGTTGGAAATATAATGAATAAAGTTGGCGTTCCGGAGGTTGGGGTCTAGCCGTATTATCTTGGGAGACAGACGCCGGTGCATCCTACAACACCCTGTAGCGAATCTGTGTTAAGGAGATTGTGTTTACATAGGACTCGGTTCTTGATGTGTTACTCCTATTCGGTTATGCATATTCTGTTTATGTATTCGATTGTACTTTGTATTTCATATTCTGTAATTTTGGTATGTTTATTTTATGAAATTGTGTTCAGGAATTTGCAGCTGTAATTTTCCCAACAAGTTCATCATCCGGTGGGATTAATCAAGAAACTATTGTAAAATTAGACTGTTAAATGGAATCAGTTTACTGATACTCCTCTATTATAACCATTTAGAACTAATCACTCAAATTCTCTGACAAACTTGCCGTAATATTAGGCCCCCATGATGTTAAAGTGAGGATGAAAGCTGTTGGCATTTGTGGAAGTGATGTTCATCACTTCAAGGTAGTACAAATACCATGCTTACCAACTGTGTATTATTTCAACCAATGATTTTTTTTTAATCTGATTTTGTGCTTTGTTATGCCATTTACATTTCCAGCATATGAGATGTGCGGATTTCATTGTTAAGAAGCCTATGGTAATCGGGCACGAGTGTGCTGGTATTGTAGAAGAAATTGGCAGTGAAGTGAAGTCTCTGCAAATAGGCGATCGTGTAGCGTTGGAGCCTGGTATTAGTTGCAAACAATGTCAACTTTGCAAGGATGGTCGTTACAATTTGTGCCGCCAAATGAAGTTCTTCGGGTCTCCCCCAACTAATGGTGCTCTAGCCAATCTGGTAATATAAACATTTGCACTTTGTTTTTTGTTGTTTTCAGAATCAGTTATAAAAAACACTTCTCAGAAACTATTTCTGGCAATTGCAACAGTTATCGTCTCTGTCTTCTTCATTGTTGAATGAAAACAGCTTCTTTTTCCCCAAAAAGAAAAAAATCTTGAAGAACAAGTTTCGAAAATCATTAAGTTTCTGAAACATTGTGCCAAACATGAATCAAACAGGGACATGTATGTGCAACCATTTCAATTTTTTTTCATGATAATTGAATCTTGGTTAGATCATGGTGGCAAATTACTTACTGAAGAAACTGGGATCTGTAATCTTGAACCAGGTGGTGCATCCTGAAAATCTGTGTTTTAAGCTACCCGACAACGTGAGCTTGGAAGAAGGGGCAATGTGTGAACCTCTAAGTGTAGGCGTACATGCTTGTCGCCGTGCTAAAGTCAGTCCACAGACAAGAGTGTTGATCATTGGAGCAGGGCCTATAGGCCTTGTAACAATGCTCGCAGCTCGTGCTTTTGGAGCTCCAAACGTTGTCATGGTTGACATAGATGATCGCCGTTTATCATTTGCTAAAGCTCTTGGTGCTGATGAGATCGTTCAAGTTTCAACAGACGTTCAGGTTACCGTCTTTTCAATTGTTTTTTTTACCTCCATTTTCGTTATCAGCAAATCTTCAAAAAGCTAGTAAAACAAGGCGTATGTCTCTACTTCTTTTTTCCTTTTTCTGATTTGGTCTACGGTCTACAAGGATAATAAACGCAATGTGTCACACGGCATTGTGTGCACTTTTTGGAAAAATTCTTCCGAGGCCAAAATCAAACCGATATAAATTCATCGGGTTTCAGTCCATCATGCAATGTGGTTCATCTACAGGATGTGGGTGAGGAGGCGGTAAAGATACAAAACGCTATGGGCAGCAGTGTCGATTTGAGCTTTGATTGTGTTGGCTTTAGCAAAACCATGTCCGTAGCTTTGAATGCTACACGAGCCGGAGGAAAAGTTTGCCTTGTGGGATTAGGCCAGAGTGAGATGACAATACCTCTTACACCAGCTGCTGCAAGGTACTATACATAATGCAATATTTTTGGTCTATTTCGACATTCATGAGATATTGATTTGATATACCTTAGGTCCTTAACTAGTTACTGTATTATGGGTTGTAGGGAGGTCGACATAATCGGCATATTCCGGTATAGGAATACTTGGCCACTTTGCATTGAGTTTCTGAGATCTGGTAAGATTGATGTGAAGCCCCTCATAACGCACCGGTTCAAGTTTATTCAAGATCAGGTTGAGGAAGCATTTGAAACAAGTGCTCGCGGAGGCAATGCGATCAAGGTCATGTTCAATTTATAATTGTTGCCTAACAAGTGAATTGTCACACTGGGGGAGTTGATGACTTTCCTATTCGCGACAAATTTAGGTTCTATTTGTTTCGATGTAAAATATTTTCCCGTAACACATACTTTTGAAATACGTTAAATGTTCTATATGCCCACTGTGGGTCCCACATGGGGTGAGCTCCACCACATGTGAGAGGGTGTGTGGTTGTGTGTGGTTGAAAGTGTGTGTATGTATCATTGTTATTGAATTTGGGACTACAAAATGGATGATGGGACCATTACTAGTAGGATTTACAAGGGGCATGTGGGCCCTACTCGATTCCGAGATTTTTTTCACTCATCTGCTCTATTATTGGATTTGGGACTACAAAATGTGTTGGATGACTTCTCGATGATGGTCCGAGCCATTTAGGGGTGATTTGGCAAAAAAAATAAACTTGTTTTTTGGTTTATTTGGGGGGAATAAACCGGAATAAACCACAGTGGTTTAGCAAAAAAACAGGAGTTGTTTTTTGGGGGGGAATAAACCGGAATAAACCACAGTGGTTTGGCAAATAAACCACATGAGTTCTCTTTAAATAGTGGAATAAACCACAATTTGAACCAAAGGAGTTTTTTGGTTTATTGCTACATAAACCAATAAACCAAAAAACAAGTTTATTTTTTTTTGCCAAATCACCCCTTATATTGTGGAGATCATCAAATAATTTGTCCACACTAAAATTCAAGTTGATCAAAAACTTCTAACAGATTGACATGAACATTTATTTTTGCAATAAATGATTAGGCATTGTATTTTTTTGAATAAAAGTATTTCAATGAAATGGTTGAGAGTGTTATGAATACCGATTTTTTTAGTGGACATTCCATTAGGCAAGCCTTATCATTTGAACGGTTCAAATCTTTGATGAGAGATTTGGGAATCTTTGATGAGAGATTTGGGTGTGGACAAACTGCACCCGTAGAAAAACCGAGCCTTTTTATTAAGTTAGGAAGTAAGAAAAATGAATTTGGATCCACTGGTGACAAGCATTCGAAGTCGAGCCATCTCTTCAGGGCAAGCCCAACAGGCTTTCCATATGGATACATTTAGCTATAATAGGGAGCCAAACTTCAAATCAATCTTCCAGGAGCCTCAACAAAGATCTCCCTAAAATGCATTGATCAACATTTTCTCTCTCCTGGGACACCTCTCTCTCTCTCTCTCTCTCAATAAATATTACTTTGATAGGAAGTAGTTGGAGTATTGATAGAAAAAAATATCAAATTATAATGGATATGTGCACTGTTCACTTTTTTGGAGAATTATTGTTCGGGATGCTCTAAGAGAATAATCATGTGCCTGCACTAAAAGAAATTTCTGGATCCGCTGCTAATTTGTTCCCAACAAAAAAGAAGAATAAAAAAATGATTCCATGAGGAAGACTTGTTCCACTCGTTTCTTTTTCCTAGTCTATTCCTCTCATTTCTTTTTCCTTTTGCTAGCGTTGACTTTCTTTCCTCCCCCACCAACTGGGATGCAAAAAGTTGGATTGGACTGGGTCAGATAGGCCCACCGGGCCCTCTAGCACGGGAAGAGGCCGACTCCAACCTTCACTACACGTAATGGTCCCACAGACCTCAACCAGCTGCATTTTATCGTTTTTCTCACGGAATTGGGTTTGTTAATTAGTTGGTGTTTTTTTTTTGGGGGGGTTAAAGATTTTATAGGTTGGTTAGTTGGGGAGGCACAATGACAAGTTTATCTGGTGTATGTGTTTTCATATTTTTAGTGCGAGAGACAAGAAAATTTTATATAGACGGATTTTTTTAGAGATCAAGAGTTTCTTTGGGACTCACATGAATATGTAAATGTGAATGAATCAAGTCATGACGTGACGGTGCCTTTAAGAACATCCAAAAATTTCCCCCCATTCAAGGATGGCAAGCAGAGGCCCAAATTATAGTGAACTTCACAAATAGATGGCACAAAATTTTTGGCGTTTTGTAAAGGGGTTAAAATCACAATAATTCATTTTCTGCCTGTGATCAATGAATATTATCTAGATATGTGTTAGTGCCTTCTAAGCTTCCTAATCCCCAATCTTAAATTCTTTAAAAAAAATTGTTTAAAAAAATTGAGAGAGAGAGAAAGAGAGAGAACATGGGAAGAAGTGGGAATTTGGAGTGAGATTTTTGGGAGTGAGGAGTTGGGTTTTAATAACAATAAACAAATAAAAATTGCAATTTTTTTTTGTTTGTTTTGATCTGTTTGCTTGATTTATCCTACATTTTCTAAAACTACGAATTAATTTGACTTTGTAAGGGTTCGGTCGAGCACCAACTAAAGTTGCACTAAGAACACTTCCCGGCCAGGTCTTACTACTCATAATCCAAATTTGTTATTGATGAAAAAAACTATGGAAAATGCTAAGTACCTAGAATAGTTACTTAGAAAATTACCATAAAATCAATGGCTCAGATGAAACTACATCTTCGTGTTCTTCGTTTATTCTTCATATTTAAGGATGTCAATCGCTTCCATAGCTAGTTAAATTCCTAATCTAGGGGGAGGATGAAGCCTTAGACCAAGTTACCTTATTTTCTGTATAGATTATGGTTAATATTTGGATCAGATTATATCTTAATAACTCGATTTTATAGAATTCAATAAAATCTTTTACTTCTTTTAATCTGTTGATTTGTATACATGTTTTCAAATACAATTCATACAATGGTTTTCATTGGTGTGGTTGGAGTTTTAAGAGGGATTATGCTCGTAAGATGGATCGTGCCGCGATAATGAGATGGTTCATGCAATGGGATAGTCCAATGCCTTTTAACAATCTTTATACTTTCTTGATGATTATCAATAGTGTATGCATGCAAGCCCTAACGATAATCCCTTACAATTTGAATATAAATCCAGTTTATACCGTGCATGGTTATGCGGTTGTGGTGGATTGTAAACCCTCAATCTTTTAGTCGCTTTCTTAATTAATTAACACCAATCAATCAACCTTTTTCCGAATTATATTAGCAGTTAATCGAAACTAGCGTAACTTAGCTTAACTATCCATGTGGACCAATGCTCTGACTTGATCACTATTTTCTGGAATAAGGGTTAATTCCTACGGTAGTTCTTATTTATTTTTTTTTAATATTGTATGACACAATGAAATTTTGGGTAATTTTCTGGGTAATCGGAGTCAAAGTGAATCTGAGCCACTAATTTTACTTTATGAGTAAATATTCTGGGTATATGTACTACTACAATAACAATAGACATGTATCTTCCCGTGCAAAAACCGGGAACAATGCTACCAGATTCTGTAGGAAAATAACATTGACTTGGTATCCTTTTCCAAGAATCCTCCATAAGCCCTCAGCAGCTCCCCCATCTACTAACCAAATAAAAGATACTCCAAATGATAGTATTATGATGCCCCCTTCCCTCGACTCTTCCGTCCCCTTTCCCTGCCTTCCACCCATTCCTCCAACTAACCCAAGCAAAAGGGTTGCAAGTTGGTGAACACAATCATGATGTGTAGACTTGCATTTGAGATCGAATAGATGGATGTACAACTTCAAAACTTAAAAATAAAAAAAGGGTGGATGGATTCTCTCTCTTCGACTCTAAAGTTCTGTGGGGCGCTATGTCGATTCTTTTCAAGTTCACGACCATTCGGCTAAGTTTTCTCGTTTTTAATGACGGTGCTAAAAGTCTTTTTTGAGTGTCTTTATTCAATTTTTTTCGCGTTTGTTAGTTTTGCGTCAAATTTTAATTTGGTGCTTATTGGTTCGTCTCGACGAGAGTAATTGAAAAAATGAAAAATTATGGCTTTTACCTAATATTTTTTAAAATAACCAACCTTTAGAAATTTTAGGTCGCTTTTAGCAGACTTGCAAGATTCTAAACGGGATGGTCCATTGGTCCAGTCCCTTTTTCATAAGCGGACTGAGTCGTGTCCCCTTAAACATATACTCCGCATCATGTTCGGTTGGGGGTTTCTAAACCCGGTTCCCACTTTTTCTTGTGAGGCCCCCCAATTTTTTCCTTTCATTTTCTCTCTGCTTTCTATTTCTAGGAATGTTATTATGGTGCATATTTTGTGCGAGATGGATCCGTGGGGACCATTTTGAAGACTCACAGAAACGATCCGCGCCGTTCATTAATTTTTTAAATAATTTTTTGAGTCACTTCTAAAAAATCAGCTCATTTGAAAATTTATAAGTGGTTGATCCGTCTTCTAATTATTTATTCATAATTTAGGATCCTGAATTTTGACAAAAGTGTAAAAGAAAGTTACACAACTCCATCAACTACTTAAAATTATATGATTGACCTAATTTTTTTCCAGATGACTCAAAAAATAATTTTAAAACTAATGGGCGGCTTAGATCGTTTGTGTGGATCTTTGAAGTGAGCGCCACGGACCCATCTCGCACAAAATATGCACCATAATAACATTCCTAGAAATGGAGAAGAGAGAGAAAATGAAAATAAAAAGTGAAGGGCTCCACCAGAAAAAGTAGGAGCCGGGTTTTCTAAACCCCATCCGAACATGACCTACATATAGTGTCATTTATGTGCCGTTTAATTTCCTCAATTATATATGAGTGATTTGGAATAGCCGCGGATTGCTCCCTTTAGAGCATCTCCAATGATCTCGCCATTGCTCCAGCGAGACCAAATTGGCGAGCTACAGTATGAAAATGGGGCGAAATAGAAAGCCCAGACAATCCAGTCCCCGCTACAGTACCTGGCCACAGCATGCGAGGTATGGCCAGAACTTGCAGGATCGCCATCCCCTCTCTCTCTTTCTCTCCGTCGCTCGCCGGAGAAAATGGGTAGTCGGAATAATCACGCTAAAATCGTTTTGAGACACCCACAAAGTAGCCCTCGTCGAGACGACTCGATTGGTGCAAGATTCGTCGCCGACGGAGCTCAGGTGACGTCGCACGCGCCGGCCAAAGGTTGTGCGTGCCGGCGAGTTAGATCTAGTCGCGCGCGTGTGGCGCACGCGCCCAACAGGTGGAAGACGATTCTGGGTTTTTTTTTTTTTTTTTTTTGAGCCAATTGGCTAGGCTATTGGGAAGTGATGATATTTTTTGGCTAGCTATATCAATATATGGTACATTTTGTAGGCAATTTGTTGAGAATGATGTTGAGACTGTTGGAGATGCTCTTAGTAACCGGTTGACCTTTTCAGATATATTCCAATTACCCAGGAAAAAACAATGGGGAGGAATCAAGACAAAAGTCCTTTTTATATAATTTTGAGGAAGAAAGTTTTTTTAAGAGGTAAAAGGATAATTTCACTTAACCTACTCAACTATTTTTACTGGTTTTTTTTGTCAATCGATAGAAAAGAGATCAATTACATTACATATGAAGTACAAAGTACAAACCTAAAACACTATATGTGAGAGTCCACGAGACAACCAAGCACAACAATTTAACCAATACAAGAAATAAGCCCGTTACATGGTAGAAACAAAGAAAGGAAAAGCTTTTGCACACATGCGAGAAGATTCGAACTCTTAACATCTTAGTGAGATGCAAGAATCGTAGCCAACTGAGCTAGTCCCAGTTGGTAACCTACTCAGTTGTTGACTAGTCAGGAACAAGATTACCTTTTTACTAATACACACACATGCAAATCCAAACTTTCATAGACTAATTCAAACTTTCCGATATGACAAGCCAGTGCCCGATAGCCGAATCCCTCCTCCTTTCTTTTCTGGTCCAAGAACCCCTCTTTCGGGCACATAAAAAAAGAAGGGGTTGACTCTTGAAAAAAGAAGGGGTTGACTCATAAAGCATAACTTAAGAGGCTACACTGTCGAACCAACCTGCTCCCGTAACATAAATGCCAAGGAAATGGTCCTCCTCAAAATTCCATGTACTATAAACCTCCCCAATCCTCTGCTCTGTTAAGTAACAAAAATCATTTCCTCTCTCTTTCTGTCTCTCTCTCATGGCTTCTTCTCCCAGACACAAGTCCACCAGAGACACAGTATCTCTAGTTGATGCAGCCTCATGGTACTGTGTCATTTTCCTAGTGGGCCTCATTTTGTTGGGGACGATTAAAGGGGATACTCTCACAGATGATGATCAACCAATTGTTAGGGGAAACCAGCTCCTGGACCGACCTTGTGATGAAATATATGTGGTAGGAGAAGGGGAAACCCTCCATACGATCAGCGACAAGTGCGGCGACCCGTTTATTGTCGAAAACAATCCGCATATCAATGACCCGGATGATGTTTTCCCCGGACTTGTTATCAAGATTACTCAGTCGAGGCGCGCGCAAACTGGTCTGGATACTTGGTTATCGAAAATCAAGATCCCTCAATTGAAGCCCAGAAAATTGTCTCGGTAGTTGGGGAATTCTAGGTACCACACTTATGTTTGAATCGACATCTTTCTCTGAGGATCAAAGAAAAAAGACATCTTACTACTATGGTTTACTATTTCGGGTTAGTGTTACTATGATGGAGTAGGTTTTATAGGGCTTTTGTAACTATATAGTACCTTGTAATATACAGTACGAAGGAATTGCTTCCCAAAAAGAAGTTCAGAACTCTTTTTGTCCACTTGGAACCTATGTTTTTATCTGATCACTGAGAGTGTCTGGTCAGCTTACGCACTCCTCAACCAATCTCTGTGGGATTACTTTTACTGTCCGCAACAACATGAAATGGCCCAAAAAGAATTCATAGCATATAAGAGGTTCCGAAAAAGAAGTTATCATTTTATGAGTAGTTAATTCTTGGTATGTCGTTTTTCACACCAAAAATAATTAGTAAAATTGAGCTAAACCTCAATTAAAATAGAACAGTGGTTAAGTCTAAGTATCGTACCATGGGGAACAAGAGGCTAAGTTACGTTATTTTATAAATCAATTCCTAATTTTATTCGAGAAAATTGATTGGAGTGTTGTTAAACTAAAACTCTCTCTGTGGTTAAAAACGGAATTAAATGGGAGTTCAAGGATTGAAAAGGCCTTAGGGTGTCAAATCCCACTAACTTCATAACCAAATAATTATACCAATTAAGGAAGTCAACCATCAAAACAATATTGATTCACTAGAAGCTACAAGCCCTAGCGACATCAGCAACAAGAGGATTCATGTAATTGATAATCAGGCATACCTTATCTTCGATAAGCACGAATCGTCTTCGATTATAGAACTAATTAATCTAGGTATGACTCGTCTTCTCTAGGTATAGACTATCTCAATTCGATCCCAATTTCATGCATAAAGAAAACTACTGTATGACCCAAGTATTTCCAATCACAGAAAGCAAACGCATGTGTACGAGATTGGAATAAATAACAAAGCTTCATAAAAAGATGGATCGATCCTATTCGTACAATCATCATTTTAATAATCAAAATCCCAAATCAATATAAAAATATTGTTACTTGTTTAAGATTTCATCTACATCCTAAGAGGATAATTGCTCATGAGACGGAGAGAAGTAGAAGACGTTGATTGAATCTCCGTACGCTGCCTCGTCCGTTGTTCAGTTCCTCGTGGGTTTAGGGTGTGTATTGTGCATCAGTTATGGTCTAGGGAGCTTACTTTGGGTCCCATTATTTGATTCAAACTATTCATTTTGTTCTTCTCATACGTTGGGAAACTCGCCCACGTAAAATTTCAAAAAGTTAAAATTATGCAATCCAAAACACCGGTCAAGCGAAAACACCATTTGTGAGCCATTGGGAAAATTGCTTTTAATTTCATCCATATACTCAAGATGTCATTGATATGCATCAAAGTCTAACTTCATTGAGACAGGCAATTGACCCGAGAAGAAACTTCACACGGCACCATTAAAAACCACTCTAATATTCTTGTTGAGTCTCTACCAATGAGAAGAAGTAATGTCATAATTAAGATGTAGATTTTGTGGTGCGACAGACAGACAGTGGCTGTGACTAGGAGCATTACCGATAATTGTTGTCAATCCCATAAGTGAATATTGTCGTCGTGCTTTAGGGCCATAACATGCACGACTGATTGATACTTCAGCTCCCATGAAATATGTTGTTTTTCTTATAACTAGGTATTCGGATCAGCTTGTACACACTTTAACTAATTTTGAGAGATTAATTCTATTGCTCACTTGCGGAGCTTGAGTTGTGTCATTTTGGTGTGGACGGAGATGAAGATGATAAATGAGCCAGGCAGTTGTGCCTTGGCCCCAGCAAGCCCCCGTGTCCATTGCATACAAGTAAAATTAGTAATTTCAGGTAGCTATTTATTGTTAATAACAAATGATTTTCAAACAGTACTGATAATTACGGAATTTAGCTCTCAAGATGTCAGAAGGATAATCCCTATTAACAACAAAAGAAGTTTTGGTGACAAATATGTGAGTGGCAAATGGCAATGCCAATTGCTCATTATCACTTTCCACGTCTTTATTCTTCTTTTAGTGAAGGGAAAAAAAAAAAAAACCCTTGAGATGGAATCCCGGGGGTGCTATGCACGGTGCCGCGCACCCCTCGGCTGTCCGATTGTATTTTGGACGGCCGGATATGTTTTCATTTTTTACAGGGAAAAATAAATCAAAATTGCCGAACGTATCCAGACCGTCCAAAACACGATAAGATGGCTGAGGAGTGCACAACACCCCCCGGGTCCCTCGATATGAATACGCTAATTTTTCCATCATAAAAAGAAATTAGTAATTATTGAAAAAAGAGATACAAAGATTAACGGAATCCAAAGCACGATGGTATCACAACGAAGGGAAAGCGTTCGTGTAGCAGCTGTCAAGTGGGCGAAAATGGGATATAAACCGATACTGAGTGGGAATTGATCGATATGGATGTAAATTATTTGTAGCACTGGTATAGCGGTACTGAAGGATTGAAAAACCGCTACGTAGCTGTAACGATCCGTGTCAACTGACCTGCTAATCCTTAGCTTAACCCATGTGGTTCAAAAGGCTAACCTCGACTTATACAGTAGTTGCTCGTGATTCATTATATCCAACCTGATGTTTCCCTTTTTTCCCGATGTGGGACTCCACAATCTCCCCTACTTAAGATCGCAATGTCTTTGATGCGCCCCGTGGCCCAACAATTTTCACTCACCAAGCGATGTGAGACAAGGACCTACTTAAGCACGTCAAACTCATCCAATATGTTCGCCTAGCACAACAAGCAAATCAAGCTAAACTGTTGGGCCCACCCAAACACGTCTCCTCGTTGGTCCCGTCCCACACTCCGGTTGGTGTAGGCTCTGATACCACCTGTAACGACCAAGGTCAACGTCTGCTAACCCTTAGTTTAACCACGTGACTCAAAAGATTAAACTCGAGTTATACAATAGTTACTTGTAACTCGTTATATGCAACCTGATATTTCCCTCTTTTTTTCCTGATGTGGGACACCATGGTAGCAGCCGATATCTAAATCCTTGTTCAGAGGTAGTGAGGTACTAGTATTACAAACGTAATTTACTTAATTAAACAAGGCAGGAAAAGGTAGGGTGATTTAGTGATTCTTTCTATAACTACTATGAGTATAGAAAGCCAATTATATAAGGAAACAATTGGGAAATAGAATTGTGTGACGTGTAAAAAACCCTAGTCAGCAATCCAAATGGCAGTCCACATAGGTAGGATTAGAGTTCGGAAGTGCAATTTTGGGAGGATGTTTCATACGCCTAACCTAATGTATGATTTTAAGCCCTAAAAGCATCATTGGTAGAAAAAGGAAAAAAATAACTCATCTAGGTATACCCAACAACAACAAGTATCCAATGAGGGCTCCCTCACTTTGCTAGGGTGAGGGACTTTCATTTCCGGATTGAATTTCAACGATCCGAACCGTTAGATGTGTTTAAAACATGTTTTCAAGGTTCACCATGAGGATTCGTAAAAAAATAAAACTCGGAAGGGCTTGATCCGATCAATTTTTGATAAAAAGTTATATATAGCGTTTTTATCAAAAATTGATCGGATCAAGCCCTTCCGAGTACTTTTTTTTACGAATCCTTGCGTTGGACTTTGAAAACATATTTTAAAAATATTGAGCGGTTCGGATCGTCGAAATTTGATCCGAAAAGTTGGAAAAAGCCTAAGTCTCTTATTGTAGCAAAATGAGGGAGCCCTCATTAGAAATGCTCCCTACCCAACAATAATGTAGTTTTACTCTGAATTAAATACTTTATGCCGTTGGAAAATTACATTTTTTTAATAAGAAACAAACTTGAAGTCATAAAACAAATAGTATATCGAAGAATCAATAAATTGAGGAGGGTGACAAATAAAAAAATTGTTACTAGAGTTTGATATTCTAGGTTGGGACCATGGTGGTTGATATTACCTACAAAAGTCACCTATTTGCTTGATGTGCATAGGCCAACAAATGGGAACACCATACAATGTATAATATCCATAACATTTTATTTTGTTTACCAAACTCCGAGCATATTTTTTCCCCATTTTTTATAGTTCAAAAGATGCGACATATTTAGCAAAATTAAAGTTCCTGCAAAATTTCGTACTGAAAATAGCCTTGTTATTTTAAAAAAAAAAATTTGACTTGCAGGTAAAACACCACTTTATTGTCTAAACTTTTGATTTGACAATTTATTAGTACTAGATAACTAATGGGTGGACCTAGTCTTAAAAATAGCAGCCCTGTGACGTGTAGAAGGGGTGGTGCATTTAGAAAGAAATTAAGAAAAAGAGGTCCGAATTTTAGATACTTTCTTCGTCCGTGTTAGTTTCACAAACATACTTTTTTTTGTCCTTTAAAATTTGTTCATATTTGAAAGTAAATGAGTAAATTATGTCAATTTTATTCTTTTATCCTTGTCTTCAAATATTTAATTAACAAATCAATTATGATTTAATTGTAAAATTAAAAAGACAATACCTATACAAAACGATCATGATGTTTCCTAAAAAAAAATTGATAACGTCAAAATAGACCAACAAATAATGACCGGAAAACGGATCGGAACCGTCAACCAGCCAACTCCCTTTCGTGACGACTTTTGTGACCTACTCCATGGCACCCACCTCCCCAAATTTATCTCCCCTTCGCATATCTTTCCAAATTGCACACACATCTGTGTGCATATATATGTGTATACGTATAAACCCCCCCACAACGTAATCACACAATACCATCAAAACCCACCTCTCTCTCTCTCTCTAGAAAACACGACATGAGTTCCTCTGGCAGACCCAAATCAAGAAACGCAACAGGAGCCGTAGGTGATCATGCTGCAGCTTCAAGGTACTGTGCAATACTTCTAGTTGCTCTTATATTCCTAGCCTTAGTGGAAGAGATCAGTTCTACGACGACGTTGGACGAAACGGCTGTGAGAGGGAACCGGTTCATGGAGCGGCCTTGTGAGGAAATATATGTTGTAGCAGAAGGAGAGACCCTCCACACCATAAGCGACAAGTGCGGCGACCCGTTTATCGTCGAGGAGAACCCGCATATCCAAGACCCGGATGATGTTTTCCCTGGACTTGTTATCAAGATCACTCCTTTTATTAGGCCAAGAAAATTGCTTTGATACGAAACAGGAAACAGAAGACGACGGCTGAGATTCACTCGGTGCACTTTGCCTATTTCATGTTTTTTTTTTTTTTCTTTCTTGTTCCAAACACTTTCCGAATTGTTATACTGTGTACAGGGGAATTGGGTCTTCTCTAAAAACACCATACATGTACAGGTTTCCTCTTTTCTTTTGTTTTCTTGTTTAAGAGATACATGGAATTGGGTTTTCTCCTCAACGCAATAAATATTCTCTCTTTTGTTTTTGTTTTTGTTTTTTTGTTTATTGTTCTAAGAGATACTTTTCTTGGCGTGTAAAAAGGGGAGGAGTTGAATGTTAATTAAATTTTCAATGTTTTGGTTTAGGGGAAATTCTATTGCTTTCGTATTAATAGTTAGAGCGGAGATTTCAATATTAGACCTCTTCTTAAATACCGACAATCAATTACCGGCCATTGAGGAAATTCATTAACTATTACCCTTCATCTCCACATGGTTGTGAACCAAATATTGTGCGTTAGGGCACCCTTGTCTAACTCAGCGGGACTGTGATGACGGCTCTCTCTTCCGGATCATGCCCCACAAGATTCACTAGGCTAGTCTTCCCTTCCAGACTGTGTTGTCATGCCAAAAATAAAAATCATATAATTAACATGTTGGAATTTATTTCCTGGCAAGTGGTGGCTAGCTCATGCGGTAGAGCTCTTGGATGTCTCACATTGTATTCCGGGATCAAATCTCATTCCTCCTCCCCAATGTAATAGATTAGGAATGACGATTGACAAAAAAAAAAAAGAATTTATTTCCGGGGCTAACCTCTCGCATTGAAGGGTGTAGTTAACCCGGTTATTGCAACAACAAAAATAAAGGATAACATACGCTCTGTTTGTTTTGGGCGGAGAACATTTTCTTAAAACCTTTTCCTAAAAATAAATTTTTTTCTCGTGTTCTTGATGTATAGTTTTTGCAAACAAGTCAGCAAAATAATGGGAGACTTGTTCAAAAGTTTTTGGCAAATGATTTGTAACCTCATTAATCCACCAAACAAATTTATAATCTATCCAGTCCTTTTTTTTTTACCTTACCAAAAAAAAGTTTGTACCTTATGAAAGTGCCTAAAACCCTAAGGTACCCTATGAAAGTGCCTAAAACCCTAGGGTACCCTATGAAATTGCCTAAAACCCTAAGGTACCCTATGAAAGTGCCTAAAACCCTAGGGTACCTTATAAAATCCTAGGGTACCCTATGAAAGTGCCTAAACTACTAAAACCCTAGGGTACCCTTTGAAAGTGCCTAAATCCTAAAAAAAAAAAAAACAATTCATGGACCTTAGACCTTGTAAAACTTTAGCATTGACTATATGACCCAATAAGTCTCATTTCTTGACCTTAGAACAATTAACCGCAAAATAAAGGGGCTTAATAATACTCCTGATAGCGCGGTATTTGCTAGCACTTAAGTATAAGTTAGCTTTTTAGATTATTTGGCTAAAAAAACTTTAAAAAAGTTGTAAAAAAAAGTTTAACTTTTTTTGGGTAAGTAAATAAAAAAAAAAAAGGTTAACTAAATGATTATTCATAATAGTCTAATTGCTTTTTTTTTTTTTAAAGTTTTAACTTGTTTGCTTGAATAAGCTTTCTAGTTGCTTTTTAAAGGAAAAATGGCTTGAATTTTTTTTGTCCATTCATGTTCTAATACCTTCAAATAAGGGGGGGAAAACTTCAAATTGAATTTTAAAATAGTCTAATTTTTGGGGGTCAAGTAAGCTAGAAAAGTTAACTAAATGATTATTCAATAGTTAACAAATACTATCATTCATTAGTTTTTTTTGAAGTAAATAAGCTAAGTAAAACTAAATAACTTAAATTATAAGTCCTAGCAAACGGGACTAATGATTACTTGCAAACCAGATTATCAACTTCTATGAATTTTTGGGAGTATAAGATTCTGAATTTACTTCAATTTTATATCTCAGCAACTTCTGAGTACTCTGTGACTATTTAATTGAATAAAAAAAATAGGAAAAATTACAAAATACATCACAAATATGGTGGCAGCCGTTAGGGGGTATCCATTCGAAGTTATTTAAAGGTTAATATGGTCAACCACTTATTAATTCGTTTAAGACAGCTAATAAACCTGCGGTTTAGCTTCTTTGTTGTCTACCGAACTAAATAATCTCAACATCCCATATTTTCATAGAAAATAATCCTACTGATTTATTAAAATCGTTGCTTGCATGCCTTGATACATTTTGATAATTATTATTTGAGTCGTTCATTTATTAGAACTAGACGTGAACATTAGTTCCGTAAAAAGTTACGTTAATTGGACATCAGAAAGTTAGTGATCGATCGAATCACATTTTTCTTTAGTACGTGAACAACAAATACTCTTTAAAAAACGCACAGTGAAATTACATGATTTGATCGGTAAGCGATCAATGTCAACTTGATTTTTTACTGGACTATTGTACTAACGAAAATCTACTTAGTAAACGGTTTGGATCATGTTTTCTAATTCAGAATGAGACCCAAACCACGGTCACTGGTCCAATTATTATCCCCTTTAAGAAAGAGTGTGTGGAGATGGTTGAAAACTTAACGGGTATGAGTATGGAATGCAAATGCACATATTTGTATATATCTAATTTAATTAAATATCTTGTGTTTGGTTATAATGTTTTTTTTTTTTTTTTGTTACTTGTTCCTTGATTGGAAAGGCAGTGCTCTAAGGAGAAAGAAATGGCTAAGTCTGTTCCTGAATAGGTAGGAAAAGGCAGAGGTCTAAAATTAAACCAAAACAAATGAGATCAATATTAGATTTAAAATTAATTTAAAAAAAAAATTAAACAGTGAAACGTGGACATTTATTTACAGAGAGAGGAAGTAGTGCTTGCGTTTGGTTTGCAATTTGAAAATAAAAGCGATAATGAATATGGTAACATGTAGCGGGTGGTGGTTGGATAGAGTAGTTGTAATGGGATTGCTCCCCCGGAAAATGGTCTAGTGTAAAGTGAAAAACGTGTACTTTTTTTTATTTTTTATAATCTGATGTCCGGATCAATTTGCACGCATTTCAACTAATTTTGTGGTCTTCGTAGTAATGATCGGGCATAACCCCCAATGGCCCCGAGAGTTTTGCTAGCAAGGGGATTGTAAGATGGTATTTCTTTTTTTTGGTTCAACGGAAAATCAAAGTACAAGATAGGAACTCAAAAGCCGAATACAAACAACAAACACAAAGATTCAACCGAGTCCTCAAACCGGTTCCAAGGTCACCCTCGATGCCGGGGCGTTACGCGCAAGGCAACCGCGTACGCCGTCCCTGTGATTGTAAGATGTATTTCGTTAATGCAGTTGGATCACAATTTTTTTTTATACAACGGTTATTCACAACACCCTCTCACATGGTGTGGATTCTACGTATGTGTAGGTTTGACATCATGTAAGAAATGCGTTATAAATAACCGTTGTGAATTTTCTCTCAGATTAAAGTCTTTCGCATTTATCAAAGTGTTTCGCATTTTATTGGGCTCTTCAAGGCCTAAGGCCCAGAACAACTAGCAAGGCCCAAACCATAAACAAAAAGATGAGAGCCCTAATCCAATTCTTGTTCCCAACACCGCAAGTCGGCAACACGTAACTGCGTAAGTGGTTGGTTGGTGGGAACCACAACCACCAGCACAACATTTCACGAGACACGTCAAAAACCGGCATCTCTATCTTTTGTGGCCCACCGTGAACCACACAAACACATGCCCGGTCCACGGGGGAAGCCAGAAATGTTATTTGGTTGGGATTTTGTTCCTGGATATTTTTTGGAAAGTTTTGCAAGACTCTACTACTCCTCCGAACTACTGAATGTGGTAATCTATATGACAAAGGTGAGTGGGTTTACGTACTCATCTCTCCCGTAGATGATCCGACAAAGTTCTAGTCTTGTCAATTACAGGAATAGTGTAGAGAGTCCTTTGTCCATCTAGTACCTAGGTGGTATTGTGGTAATGGTTTATCCTTCCAAACAGTAGCTGTGGCTCAAACGGAACATTTCATAGCGGGTCAGGAGCCCTTTATGGTCAAGCCTAAGGGAGATTGCTACGCTAGTTACCCCTTCCTTTTTTCTGTTAAAAAAAAAAAAGGGGAAATGCTAACGGGTGCAATGTTGCATCCATCAAGGGTACAAAAAGGTACACTTGAGGGTTCCACTTGTACTTTAAAAGTGTAATTTATAGTAAAAGCGTGACCTAATAAGTATATTTTTTTTTGTACGGAATGGAGCGCCCGTTAGCAAGACCCCCCCCCAAAAAAAATACTCCCTCTATCTCAAAATGATAGTGTATCATTTTGAACTGTTTATATCTCAATGCACATTAACATTAAAAGGTACTCAGTTGTTATTTTGGGAGGGAGGTGCTCCTCCGGAGTAGAATTCAAGCGGTTTGAAGTCCACGTGTCGTGCGCAAGACAGCTAGTAAGTAGTGGGGACTCGTGTCACCACGCCAAGCAGATCTCTCCGTGGGGCAGATAAAAACTGGGGAGTAAGAGTAGGCGGGGCCCAATTGAGACATCCTCGAAAATAGCGCCAACAAGGATGGGCGAGGAAGCAAAACCACACCCCACCGAGAAAATTTTGGATGCGGAGAGGGTAGCATCCGGTACATCTGTGCCGTCCAAAAGTGTATTGGACAGTCCGGATTAAAACACTCTCTCACCTATTTCTCTTTCCAAACCCGAACTGTCCAATACACTTTTAGACGACCCAGATGTAGCGAAGGACACCATGTGGTGCCCTATTTGCACTCAAAATTTTCTTCAACCCCCCCCAATTCTTGGAATCTTTTTTTTTTTTTTTCTTTCCACAATACTCCTAAGAAAATACACTGTGCTAATCTCATCTTAAATCGATAAAATCCCAACAAAAGAATCTCTCAATACTTATATAGATGGGGCAATGGGCGATCAATAAGGTTCGTGGTCTAGGTTAGTGACCTCCGTTGCACTTTGGAGGGGTGCTCATCTAAGATCTACCCAAATAATAGAGCCTATGTCATAATATATAAAAATTTAGAGTTCAATTTCCGTTGATATTGAACTAGTAAATTTAAGTAGGGAAATGATTTCCGTTGATATTGAACAACTAATTTAAGTAGGGAAATGAATTTACACCCCCATATTGTGATAATCACGTTTATTTTCCGTTTTATAATTATTTTTATTATTAAGTATTGCTACACAACCGTTAAACAAACTGTCTCGACCGGAGATAAGCTCCCGCTCATACCATACTTCAATCTTTTAACACTTCCAAAATAGCATAGTATAGCTGATCATCAAACTTTAATGAACCAAATCGGTGAAGGATGCAGCAGCTAATCCTCAATCGATGAAAAATGAAACCAAAACAAAGGGCAATATACTGGAACAACTCTGTTCATTTTCTAAAACCCTAAACCCTCTTTGTCAACTATGTCAAAAGGGGTTTCAAGATGGAGCTTGGTCACTCCCAGAACTAACCATAAACTGAAGCTCCTTCTTGTCATAAATCTCCAAAGAAAAATCCCTAAGCATCTGAGTAGTACTTGTCGCAGTTGAACTTGAACTTGGAGCCATAATTGATACTTTCCCATCATTCTCCCCACTTGCACCATTCGAAACCGATCCCACCGCACCTTGCACCACCCCACCGCCGCCACCAAAACCAACCCCCGTTACGAAATTCGATATGGGCCTTGCCGGTATGGCCCACAAATGCGGCTGGTTCGAGGCAGGCGGAATCATGAAAAACGCCCCGCTAGGGCCACCGCCCATGGCCCAAATTGGCACTAGACCTTGCGGCGGAGCATAATTGGACGAACCCGAATTGTTCATTTCGTAGAATTCGCTGTTGCAAGCCCTTTTGCGCTTTTTCTTCGTGGCCTCTCCATCGACTACTGCCATCGTCGTTGGCGTTGTCGGAATCTTTAGGGTTCCGTTAACGGAAACAGCAATGGCGGGGACGGTACCGGAGCCGGTGGCTTGGATGATGGCTGGCTCGGCACGCTCCAGCAGCCACTTGATGGTCTCACCGTCGGATTTATGGTTGAGCTCTCGTGTCAGTTGGAAGATTCTGGCCGCACAAGTTGCTGGCATTCGGACTCTCCGGCCGCGGCCTTCCACCTGGTTGAAAATCATCATGTTAGTGTGTTTTCAACAAAAGCAATAAAAGCCTAGCGAATTGCAGAATTTTGAGAAGATCTTAAAAAACTCCTCCAAGATTTTCATTCAACAAATTATGAACATGTGTCTCGAAACATATACACGTGCTTTTAAAAACTTAGGTGCCTGGTCGGTTTGGGAACACATTTAAACCTCGATAAATCTTCAGAGATCAATCAGTGTCAACAAGCGAGAGCTCATTTAGAGTCGGCGACAAAATTCCATATGAACAAAGTAACACTGTAGGAATTGATAGTACGTAGGAGGTTTCGAAGATATTTACTCAATCAATCATACAAACATTGGATGCAAAAAAGTACTCCATCCCAAGTTATTTATCCCATGATACGAATTGCAGAATTTGAAGCAGCACTCAATCAAAACATAGGGTGTGATGACCAGTTTGCAAACGTCTTGACTGACGACTACTCTTTGATCTAAGACCAATTGAGTCGTCCACTAATGGGAGCCGATTAAATGAGGGATAAAGCCTTATATAGGAGAAAATTTTGGGTACGGAGATGGTATATACGCATGTTCGCACGGCTCGGACGGGGTGCCGGCCACCACGTGTATATACCCTCTCCATATCCAATATTTTCTACTTGTATAGAATGAGTCCATAAGAATTGATATCATGTAAGAAGCTTCCAACAAATTCATTTAATCAAACGTTGGACGGAAAAAGTAATTTCACCCCAAACTACTTGTCCATTGCGGAAGTCATGCAACTTTTGGATGAAAAATAAAAAACCTCTGTGTACATAATTCTTAACATTTGCTCACACCAAATTGAAAAACTCAAGAAATATTTTATTTTGTGGTAAAAAATCAAAAAAAAATATATATGCAATCTTTATCCGAAAATTCCACCATATGTAGTTATCAAAGTTCAGAAAACCACCTTGGTGTGGCGGTCCTTGGAGTACTTCTTGGGCGGTGCCACCACCATTGATCTCCCGACTGGTGCAGGCATTATAGGCATGACCCCAACTGGGATTGATCCTTCTAGCTCAGAGTCTGACGGCTCTCCCTTCAAAGATGGAACAATATTTCCCTGTTGATGCTGCTCCACCGCCTCCGACGGTGGTCCCACCGCCGTGATAGTATATTCCGGTGTGTCACCAAGCAATGGATCAGATGATAAAATCCCACTATTTTCATCGTTCTCTTCATCAATAGATGCCATGTTCAGCCTAATGGAACAGGACCTGCGTGATATTTACTAATATTATGCTAACTGATCAAAACCAATAAAAAATAGATCAAAACCCAGAAAATATGCATCGTCTTCGTCATCAATAGACGCCATGTTCAGCTAATCGAAAAGAACATAGCCATGAAACTAATATTTCTGCCTTAACATGGTAACGTAATATTTTCTAATATTATGCAAAAACAGATTGAAACCCAGAAAAGATCGATGAAAACCAAACCCAGAAAATATTAACGAAATTAAAACTTCGTTCTTTCTTTTTTTTCTTTTCAAGAAGAAAACAGAGAGGGGGGTCGTCGGTGGTTGTATTGGTTGACTCGTTTCAATCGACTGTGAAAAAATTAGAGTATAGTGACATTGGAATTGAGATTTACGACAATAAAATAGTGATTAGAAATTGCTAAAAACAGAGAAAGGGATTGAGAGAAGAGAACAAACCCTAAAAAAGGAACGGCGGAGCCCACTTATCTTGAAGAAGAGATTCCTACCAATTGAGGGGGACCCTCAGGCATGTATAAATACAGGAAGGAAAGTGAATGAAATCAACGGCTTAAAATTCTCGTAAAATTTATTTGCGAACCAGATTGTTACACGTGGTGTTTACCCACATTAATGGGAATTTGCCGTTTTTTATTTGGTCAAAGCTAGCTAGGTAGTTTCTTCAAGAATAAATGCTTTTTGTTGGCTGCCTGTCTCCCATTTCAATAAAAACGATTTTTTTTTTAGTTTTCCTTTTTTTTTTTTTTTTTTTCAGTTTCTTTAGATTTTCCATTTCAAAAAGATCAATTGAAAAAATAAAGGTGAATTTTTTATTAGTGAAACATCTCTATTAGAATTGACATAAATCAACATATTGGATCATCAAAATTAAACACCTAATGAAACAAATAGGTCCAGGGATGTTTGCAACACGAAAATTGTTAACATAGTACTTTAGAGTCTGTGGTCTCGACCAACACTAATAATCAAACATAAGGTTTTTATATTTCTCCCTTCTAATTTTATGTGCATACAGAAGGAATATTAGGTTTTTTGTTTTTTTATTCTTCCAATTCCTTTGTGATGATCAAATGCAGAACAAAACCTTGTTCTCTATGTACTACGTAGTGAATAGATTCGTTATTGAACTCTTAACAGGGAGGTGATGCAGCGTTGTTGCTGGACTCAACTCCTGGAAACAAAGCAGAAAAAGATGGTTCTCCCAACATCTCAATTCCGTAGTTCTATGTGATAGTGATGCCAAAGCTGAGCTCGAAACCGTGTGTCCGAATACAGTTTCTTGTGCTGATACTATAGCCCTGGCAGCAAGAGTGGTGGTCACCATGTTCTGCACTTTTAAAACCCAAGCCATCATTCGCGTTTGTGATCATTTTACCATAGTTATTGTTCATATGACGAACACATAGCCCTATCAAGAATTCCTAAGCTGCATCGAATATCAAGAATTCCTAAGCTGCATCGAATCAGACGTCGGAGGGCGAGGGGGAGCACTAAATAGGGGATGGGAAAGTACAATGTGCAGTACAACTCTAGACTAAACCCATAGGAAAAAGTTGATACAGGAAATTTTCAAACCAAATGTAATAGAATGTGATGGGAAAGATGCAAATTTAAGAGAAATTTTCGTTTGATGACCATAAAATTCTTGTTTTCGCTTTTCCCAGTCTCGAGGTCCATTTTGGAATGTAATCAAAGGAAGCAAAGATGGAAGGGTGTCAAAAGCCAACAATTCAAATCTTTGCCAAGAGGGGTCCCGGAGTTGAAGGTTTGGTAGCTCTCTCTGGTGGCCAACACTTCGGTTTTCACACTGTTCTTTATGCTCGACTTTCAATTTTAGTCCACTGAGCAATACACAAACACCGACTTGGCGACTTTGCCAAAAGCCTGAGAGGGGAATGCCCAAAACCAAAACAGGGGCCAAAATGCAGCACTATGTTTAGACTTCACTTCATCAACTTTTGACAAATGAATATTACAAAGGAGTTGTAGCAGCCTAGCAGGAGAAGGCGTGTATGGGTCGGACCAAGTTTTGTATGATGACTACAGGACGAGGTGGATTGTTGAATCATATACAAAAGATGGAACTTTATTCATTAGGGGTCATTAAAGATGGTGAACTTGGAAATAAAGGGGTCATTAAAGATGGAGAAGTGACAGAGAAGTGCCAAGTTACCCATTGAGAGAGCGAGAGTGACTGCCTATATACTTGTCTGTTTTTCTCCATTGTGATTTCAAATCTTTTCTATCTACTATTTATTTCCACTCATTTTCTAAGATTAACAGTAATGCAATATTAGGCGTAATGGATTGCACAGCCAATTTCACCATGTACCAGAACGCAATTTGGTGAATTGAAAACGATTCAGGTATTACTAGACAAACTAGAAATAATTTGCTATTGGTTGAATATATTGCAAAGCCAATATGACAAGGTAAATACAGAAGATCTTCGTTGGGTTAATTACAGCCATCTCTATCAGCCAAAAGGCAGATGGACAATGGAGCATCTAGTTAAGAAGACAAAGCTAAGTTACAGACTAAATTTGTTTCTCCATGTTTTTCACAAGTTAAACCAAACCAAGCCTTATGTTCCAATCAATTGGTGTCGGCTACATGGTTTTAAGTTTTAACAAGTTACAAACTCAAAAGATATCTGAGGAGGTGAACCTTAAATGAAGAACTTACTGAGGTTCCTGGATCTGATTAAGCGTGGGCCGCATGGCACTTGTCAAGCAAAAGCTACATCCGAACGTAACACGTACTTAACACCCTTAGTTACATTTCGGGCTTCATGAAGCATACAATTATACCCATGAATGTGGAGGAGAGCCATCCCTTCAGTAGGCAGAACCTAAAATTTCAAACCAATTGCATCAAATGTCATGGCATTGTCAGTGCAATTTTCAGAAGTAAATTACTCGACACAGTCACACAAAAAGTAATTCAAAAAATGGAACATGAGAAAGGGATTCACCTCAGCAACGACACCATTTCCGGGACCGTAGAAGACTGTCTCACCTCCAACTAGAGTTTCAGAAGAATCCTGAGGGCTGCTCTGCTGGCGTTTAGATTTGGGTTTAAAACCACCACTTAGGTATATTAACAGAGTATAGTAGGTGCGTTTTCCATCTCCAAGATCAGAGCTTGCATCATAATGCTGTCCAAAACGCTGACCAATCTTGTACCTGGCAATTGAAAACTCTGTTGCATGACATCGAGCTACAACATTTAGGCCATGTTTGTTTGTCTGGATCAAAGCATGGGATTGAACTATTAAGTCCAATGGGACCACGTCCTACATTAGGTTAAAACATTTTTGAGGTCCATATAGATGTGCATCGGATAAGAAATCCCACAAAACATGGGATATGCAATACCTTTGGGAACCAGGTATTGCAATTCCCCTCTCTATCATGAGATTATATTTTCTTTCACTATTCGTCCAATCAAACAAACAAGACCTTATGGCCTATTTCGGGAATCAGGTATTGCAAATCCCCTCCCTATTATGAGATTATATTTTGTTTCACTATTCGTCCAATCAAGCAAGCAAGACCTTATGGACTATTTCAGCAGATTGTACCTATGCTGCCCTTTACAACTAAAGAGGCATATGAATGCACAAATCATAAAGGTAATAGGTACTTAAAGAGGATAAAGTCCAAGGCGATTTTCCGTAAGTAGATGATAGGAAATAATGTCTATTACAGTTTGTTCCTTTGAAGCTCAGTTAGCGTCACTTGAGCAATATAAAAAAAAAATGTAATACTCATCAATATGAGAAAAAATGAGTTCAAACTAAGAAAGTAAAGATCCAACTGACCGGTAGAATCTGATATTTGGATTCAAACCAACAGCGACTTTGCCGCGTATCTTAAAATCAGAAAATAGTTCGTTGAGTCCAGATTTCCATATTGAATCTGCAAGAATAGGATCATGTAAAGAAATTCGATCATTGTCTCTGTATGCTTCACCTTTTGTTGGACCAAGACTCCCTTGGTGAACAAAGCCAATCAATTCTGCAGCTTTAACGAATGCCTTTGATTCAACAGATGTAAAGAAATTTTGCACCTGAATATCTTGAATAAATTAGGAACTATTAACCTCTAATGCATTATAATAAGTAAATTAAAAAATAAAATGAAGCAGGACCAATTGTAGAGTAAACCAAAAGAAAAAAACTCCATTACTTTTCATGCTAATCCCATCCCATCAACCATCAGTAATCTTATTCATCAGATTTTGTTCAGAACATGAGAATAAAAAAACAGCTAACCCGGTAAGCTACACATCCAAATAACCTGGATCAGCTCACCAAACCCCATATTGCATGTAAATTTTCGACAACACATCGTTTCTCACAATTTCATTCCATCCATACTAGAACTCTTCCCAACACCATCAAACCACCATATGGAACGGCATCTCTTCAAAAACCCCTACAATAATTTATATTACCTTTCTCTTTCCGCAAGTTCATTCAATGGAAGTTTACATCCTCTCATCATTCTCACACTCAATCTTCTTCATTTATGTAATGTAAATCCTAAGACAGATCAAAAGCGCATAGTCACATACCCTCTCAATCTTTGACACTCTAACTTATGGGTGGGAAACAGCAGTTTAGGCAAGCGAATGGGACAATTATCACATCAAGATTGACATGGTCTGATGATCAAGGACACTTAAGCTATCAACATCAAAATGTGATTGAAAAAATCAAAAAATAAACAAGTTGAACCTTGTCCTTGCTGATCGATAAAATGCTTGAGCTTGGCTGGCTTATATTTACATAATAAAGCCAAATTCGCAAAAACTGAAACCAAGCCCATGCATAAGGTTGATTTTGCAAATGATTTACTACCAAAACATGGCCTACATGTAACTGCAGAGTTATCCATCTCTATATTGAAATGAACCAACTCAAGACTTAAACCACTAGACAATTGTAAAATATAATGAGCCTAGTTTTGTTGATTTGATTAGCAAACACCAATCAACAAGCTAATTGACTTCAAAAGACAGAAAATTGATGGTGGTAGCACCTTGGAAACTCAAACATTCAAGTGGGTCTCATTAAAAATGCAGTAAAATCAACAAATCCCCCCATCCCAGTAAAACAAGCAAAACTAAAGAATAAAATCTTCAGTAAAGACTCAAAATGGGCGTGAATGGTTTTCAGAATTAGTTCTCCAATAACAGCTATATGAAAGATAAACAGCAAAAGATTGTCGTAAGGAGTCGATACCGTGAAGAGATCGGTGTCTTTGAGGCGAGTAATGCTGAGATTAGACTTGGGTTTGACCGGTGGCCACTCCGTTCTTGTTTTCTTCCCCTCCGCATCTTTCGTTCGTTCTCCCATTTTTCTCTTCATTCTGGTAAGAGAAATGCAGAAATGCAGTTTGATACTCTTATTTTTATGGCAAAATTACATACTCAGTCCAACAGCTTAATCCATCCTCAAATTAATCACACAATTTTTCATTCTCTCTGACCGAATCCTATATTTTCAATTCGTCACCTCTTTAGCATCGATAACGTAAACCATTTCTCAAGCCAAATTCATTACTATTTGGTATAAGGTCTCAAAAAATATCCAATGGTAACTCCTTTCTCAAGCCAAAAAAGAGTTTTCCCTTTATTGCGCCAAATTTGACAAAGGAATGGCAAACCCATTTATTGTTACATCAACAATTTTGTGTTGGCTGCTTTTGAGCCGGTGATTTTGTTGTAGTTATATTGGTAGCCGGTTTTGGGCCGGTGGTTTTGTTTTAATATATTTCTCTCTCTCTCTCTCTCTCTCTCTCTCTCTCTCTCTCTCTCTCTTTACCCAAAAAAAAAACAATTTTGCGTTGCTATTTTTTGGCCAAATTCCTATAAAATGGTTCAAATGATTCAACGATTGTCATGGATTGAGGTAAGAAAAAACGGCTTTGGCATCATTGCAAATTTTGACAGAGTACTTCAATAGAAAGCCAAAAAAAAAAAATAGTTTCGACTTGGAAAAATGGTTTAAACCATTGGGGATGCTCATGACGATTAGTAATTGGTATCATAAATTACTATTTGGCTCTTGTCATGTGTGTTATCTTATGAGCACCTATTCTCTTTTCATCAATTTTCTAAGTGTATTCATGCACTATCAATATATGATTCCACGAGTGATAATTTTGATATTGGGAGGTGAAAGAATAATTTAGCATCTTTTTTTTTTTTTTAACATGTCAAGATCCATTCATAAGAACGAACGCCATCCGACACTTACAAGAAGCCCGAAGGCAAAAGATTTCATCAGAAAAACAGAAATGAACCAAAACTACTAAAATCTCGACATGAGCACGGCAAATGGCCACCGGCTCTCAGACACTTTCTGCAGAGGCAGACCAACACTAGGTGCCGGCATAAAATCCTGTCCAGATCCAGTACTAGAGAACTTCGAAGAAATACCCAGCTCAAATCCGAAACAAGTCGCACAAATGAAATCGAAGAAACAACAAACCCAACCACCCGAAAAGGGGGCAATATGATCCCACAATGGGGCAATACAACACAGAAAATAAAACAGAAAACAAATTATAAAAAAACCCGGAAAGAGGTGTCGCCGGAAGCCGCCGCCGTGCCGGATCTGGAAACTTATATCCTTGACTTTTTTTAGAGTGTAACGGTATTTATTGAGAAAAAAAAAAGGTTATGGATGAAGTAACCGGAATGAAAAATGTTACAATTGCGGAAATCAGAGGAAGTCGGGCACCATCGGTTAGTTTTTTAATCAAAGTAGCAACGCGCCGAGTACTCCTATTCAGTTTTCTTATCTTACAAAAAATAATGCCGTAATAACTCTATGGACCACATTTTCATGAAGCCAAGTATATGAAACCCGATCATAAATCCCATTGAGCTCAGGAAAGACGAACGGATACATTAGAGAAAGATCCAGTGATGACTTGGGATAAAAGACGAGAGAAGAACCGACATGTCAGGAAAGAACCCATCTACATTTCGTATCAAAATACGGTATATAATCTGAAGAACGCAAGAAAGGTGACCTATCAATTAACAAATCAATGAGAGCACACCATTGGATTACATGATATACCTAGTTGATGAGCAGCTGGGAATCTTTCTTCCATAGATTTTAACATGGAGAAGAGACTCTGAAATGATGCCTTCAATTTTTGCCATCCACATCAAACCCAGCCCCAGTCCAGCCGGGACCTGTGGGTCCTCTACCCTTGGGAACGGCTCCTATTCCTTTTACTCTTCCCTGTATCTGGATCTTCTTCTTCTCTCTTCCTTCACTTTCAGCAGAAGGCCAAGTATTGTGGCCGTTAATGACGCCAGCATGTTCACCATTGCCGTGATTGGGGTTGCTTTCTGTTCCGGCTGTTGGCAATGTACTAGGAACTGAGGAAGCACCTTGAACTGGACTAATTTGTGCAGGTCCAACTGGCTTCATGTCCTAAACATGAAATCAAAGTGCAAAATTCAGCTCTGTAATATGTAGGGCTAGACCAGAACAGATGACTCGTAGCAAAGTTCTTCGGTAGTTGCAAAAAAACACATATATATTGTCAACCTTATGGACCTTCTAAAGTTTTTTACGTTTGTGTGCACTAATTCATGCTTGTTGACCAGAAAAATTCAAAGGACCGGAGGAGGGAAGAGAGACGATACTTACAAAGTACCCAATTGGTCAATAAATTTCCATATATAGCATAATTTTGCTGCTGTAAAATCCCGAATTTCTAAAATGAAAATATCTATTCCCCTTGATATGTAACAATAGTCTACATACTGTTAAGAAAATAGCTTTTCCAATGTAGTGTACCTCTAAAATCCCAGACGTAACATTTTAGACGGAAAAATCTTGTTCACCCAGCAGCAAACTAGGATACCAAAGTTCCAAGAAGGATCTGTAACATCATCAATCAATTGAAAGCTTTTGACGGCTAATGCATTAACTTCTCTGGGTTTCAACAAAGAATGAAACATAGGGTCCATGTTACTTCTGGTTAGTTTTTTTATTAGATTTTACATTCCATGACAAGTATATGCCAGATGTTGGCGTGAGAATGAAAAGATGGTTTACAAGTTGCAAAATAACAAAAGAGAGTGTATAACAACTCATGTTATATAGGAGAAACATCGCACAAGGACTTGTTCTGTAGGACTAGTGCCATTATTACTTTAATTTCTTTGCTTTTCTTTTTGTCTTCCTTGTGTGGATGTTGGCATTTCCATAGACACGTAATGACACAAAACATGTCCTAAGAAAACTTCTCATGAGGGAGAGATGAGGGAAATAAGTTATATTCTTGTAGAAATGTGAACAATGAACATAAATATGAAGAGAATTATTGGAGGACTTACACCAGGGGCCGCAGTGGATGATCTGCTTGGGTTCAAATTTTCTATTCGCCTTTTTAACTCCTCCAGTCTAGCAAACTGAGAGTTGCTACTTTCTTGAACCTGGAAAAGTCAATTATATCACAAAACTATTTAAAGAGGTTGACTTCAACTTCCACATTTCTTACACGCATACCAGACTGTTCAAATCTTCACATAGCTTCTGCTTAATTGCTTCCTCATCCTTTACAGCCTTCAATGCTTCCTCCCACACCTGAGACAAACACCAAGAATCAGTTCGTTTAAAAGGAGGGAACTTCGGACAAGCAATAAAATACAAAATTCCATTGACACTATAAATGTAAATCCATGAATCAAGAAGGATCTTTTTGTGACTTAAATCAGATGCCCGTAAAGATTGGCCTGGTCATTTTCCATGTTAATCAGTTTAACATTCGCAAAAATCAGAAAGAAACAAAGTTCGACTGGCAATTTGAGCAAACAAGTATGGGAAAAGGAACTAAAATTACCAATAGCTAAAAAGTGTTAGGTGTTCTCTTTCACAAACTTCGAAAAAGTAACTGCTTTTGAAAGAGCTGATACTCTCTCATGCTCTCATGCAGCTGTTACGCATCTGACAGCCACTCTCTCCACACCATAACGCTTGACCACTTCTGCACTTCACTCGCTGTTTAGAAGGATTCTTGGGCAAGAACACGCACTAGATTGAGTTCTTGCCAATACTAAAGGAGCACATGGTGCCCTTGGAAACAAACAAGGAAGGCAAGCTTCTGCAACCTAAAAATTAAAAACTACTTATTGTAAAAGAGGAGGAAAGCAGAGCACTGCAAATGCTGCCAATTTAGTTCCAAACAAACTCACAAAGTCTTTATTGGTAAGATTCATCGAGGAAGATCAAGAATAAGAAGATTATGCTCAGGGATGGAGGTCAGTGTTAGGGTGGCCAGCCTTTCAAAAAAAAAAGTGTTAGGGTGGCCAACCTTGCTAGAATCACCCTACACATAGTACAAAATGTACATTAGTTTTCAATAATGTATTATACCGTCCCCTCCAAACTTTAAAAAATAAAATAGAAAGTGGCTATGTAGTGGAACACAATTGCTCCCTTTTATGGGTATATGTATGTTCTATCAATTTCAATAGAAAGTGGCTATATTTTTTTTGTAGAACATTATTCCTTACATGTCATGCTTGAATTTCAAACTACATGTAAGGAAAAATTAAAAATTCAACAACCATATGACTGGAATTTCAGGTTCTAAGTTTCGGCCTCCCCTCTTCATAAATCCTAGCTCTGTCCCTGATTATGGTATGCTTAAAGTAACTAGTTTGTCTCATACAAAGAAAAAAAAACTAACAATATCACGTAATCATACTAGTTTCTAGATGTGAAAAAGCCTCCAGGAGCAGAACCCTCAACATGTCAACAGAAGGTATTCATGGCTCAAATATAAAGGAGAAGGAGCTAAAAGCATACCGTGCAAATGTTCTATGATGATAAAAGAAGAACCATTTTCATAGTTTCATGGACCGAAGGATGAAGATGAACCAATTAGTTAGAACTCAAAAGCAACAAACCTTTCTTGCTTGTTCTTCCTTCACCTTTGCAACTCGAATGCTCTCAGTTGACAGTTCAATTTTCTTTCTCATGTGTTCAAGAGCTTAGGCCATACAACAGAGCAACAATAATAACCACCTTGATTATACCCATAAGAAGAGAAGAAGAGGGATTTCACAAAATTCTAAAAGCAAGTTATGACAATGACCCAACCTGCTTTTTTGGGTCCAGCTGTTAGCTTCATCTCTAAGGAAAGACTTGCCAGCTCTCGTTCAACATCACGAATTTTGGTATAGTTTTGTTCAATGTATCTGGTCGGAAGAAGTACAAAAAAGTGAGCTAAATAGTACCCACATTGAAATTCAACAGCCGAGAATTGGAAGGCAGACTCTTCACCCGCCATTGTCCTAGACTTCTAGATTCAAGGGAAAATGAAGATGTCAAACTTCAGTTGATTACTCTGTTATCTCGCAAATGAAACTTATTAATTTTTTCCCGAACATTAAGAGAATGTTTACAAGTGCTATGGGAAGTACATCCAACTGGACAGTAGATTACATGAGAAAGCTCAACAACATGGACACACATATATGATACATGTATGCAAGCATCCCAACAAAGAAGCCCATAATAGGAGACTTGCTGGTCAGCACTAGCTGTGTTCTTTATTTTGATTTGGTGGGTCGACTTAAAACAACTATTCAACCAACTTGGTTTATCCCAATTCACCACCATTTGCATTATCTTTTCCCATTGTGGAGCTCCTCTTTGTTGGTTAATACATAGATCAATGTACACAATGCAGGAGAACACTTCAAGAACTATAGATGATTTATCAACTGAAGGCAAAATTCGAACTCAATTTCCTGACTGATTAAACTGGAAGCAATAAAAATTAACAACTCCAAAGATAAGATAGCAGCGAAAAATTCAGACATACTTTTTCAATTGAAACTGCTCTTCCTCAATCATCTGAAACAACAAAGCACAAAATCACCAAAACTGTCAATCAATTCACACACAAACACAGACGCAAATATACCAATCTAATTACTATTACTATTATTATAAAGGGAACTCTCTTTTTTTTTTTGAACGTCAGTTTTGAAGTTGGTTCACATTTTTCCCCAAACTACCCTTTTAACTGCCAAGAATGGAGGAAAAGAAATGCCACCCCAAATTTCTTTCCCCCACTTTTCTGCTTTCACATCCCAGATGGGATATCGTTACAGATTAATCTCAATTCAAGATTCTCCTCATCCCAGATGGGTTCATGTATATATTTGGAGAGAGAGAGAGAGAGAGAGACCTTCTCGGTGTAGGCGATGACAGGGGCTTCACGCATGAGGCCATCCGGTCCGATCTCAGGAAGCAACAAAGAATTAACATTGTTGCTGTTGCTCCCCATTTTCTTGATTTCGATCAGAAATGGCCCCTTCTGGTTCTGCCGGTGATAGGACCACCACCGCCAAAACTATATATACACGAAGAAACCAATTTAGTATATTAATTCCACGGGAGTCACGCACGTCGCATTCGGTTTTGCAGATTATATAGGAGAAAGGAAGGAATGATGAAACGAATCTACGGTAGATCGGGAACCTGGGTAGTACTATTTCAGTTCTACCCGTATTGTTTTGCTAAATTGCTATTCGGTTCCCCTACCGTGACGCTAACCGCACATGCCCGTTTAGCGTTTTTGACGGGTATTGGCGATAACTAGACGTGCTTGGGTAATGGAGTACTAGCCGCGGGTAGGTACCTCATATTTTCAGGGGAGATTTGATTTCGAGTCTTGCCAATGGCAAATGATTGTGGGGATTCACATTTATGTCCATTTGTACCTTGGTGGTGCCGTGGTGACGGCATGTTCTCACGGACAGGCGGGTCGGGAGCCCCTATAGTCACGTGCCAAGGGGGATTGCTATGCTGGTTGCCCCCTCCCACCCTTTTTTCGATCAAAAAAAAAATATCTTGTTCATCTTTAGGTATGTGTATCACCCGACTCTTCTCTAGTAGTAATGGGAGATGACCTTCTTGTCCATTTCGGTTTTCTCGAGTCCATACCGGACCCACACATTGATGATTGGAATCATACGTAATGCAGATCTCGTCGCGTGCTTCAACACCCGCAAAAATTCATGTTGATTGGATACCGTTCAATAGCTGATCAAGAACCATTTAGTTTGAAAAAAGTGGGGAAAAGTGGTTCTGATCTAATGTGTGGAGTGTATGATTTTTAATATTGATGTGATCTGATGAGGTATTGAACGGTATCCGATCAACAAGAATTTTTGAGGGGGTTGAAGCACGCGACGAGATTTGCATTACGTACAATTCCAATCATCAATGTGAACCCGGTTTGGGCCCGAAAAAAACCAAACTAAGCGGTAAGCTCCTCTACCATTACTGGAGAGGGGCTAGATACTTTTCTATATTACTTAGTAGATTTTTCACTATATGCTCTTTTTTATGATTTCTAAAATTTTGTTTAATTGAATTAACTAAAATTTATCAAACAAAGCAGAATTGCATATGAAAAACGTTATATATTTGAACAAATTTTTGAGGTATCCGGAATAGTTGAAGTGGATTACTAAAAATTTGGAACGGAGGGAGTAGTTACGACTTTAAAAGAAAAAAATGTTTTTCGTTAAAGTAAACGTAAAGTTAGCTATTAACTACTGAAAATGCCCAATACTTGAGTTGACCCTTTGTGAAATAACAATGCATAAATAACTTGTTAAATTATGTTGGTGTCTTGGTCTCCTCTGTAAAGTCGTAGTAGTTGATAATTTATGCATACAAAATATGCAAAATGCGAGCAATAAAAAATTGTTAAATAGCGAGACGCTAACAAATAAGTGATTTTTAATTTAAAGATTTGGCCAAGTAATATGAGAAAGCAATCTGTGTGTATAATCCATGAAGTCTCATGTTCGAATTCCATGGAGGCCAAACATTTCAAATCTGGGACCATTGGAGAGTTTTCTCGGTCGTTAAGTTCAGAATCTAGAAATACGTCAAGGTGCACACAAACTAACGCTAGACATCTATTTGGTGTGGGAATCTTGGTCCCATATGTTTTGCTCCGCTCTCAATCCTCGCTTTACGCTTGTGTTCTCGATCCTCAGTCTTCACGAATTTTAGCAACTTGGAATTTTTTGAAAGATATGTTGCTTAGGTGGTAATGTAAGTTCGAGTCCCAAACCAAAATTAAGTTCTTCATTGAATCAAATAGTCATGCTCAATGTAGAACTCATGCTCCCTCCGTCCCTTTTTTATTGTCGATTTTTCCATTTTGGGTTGTCCCTTTTTAAAGTGTGTTTTTAAAAGTTATTGGGTAAAAATTTATACAACTATTATTTTGCTTTTTTAAAAAGTTAGTGGATAAAGAGTTAAATAGATAATCGGTAAAAGTAGAGGATAATTTTGGAGAAATGGTCGGCGAGCTTGTAATCGGAGCCGATTGGACCCTCGCCAAACATCTCGAGTGCTTCGACGTTGTCAACGTCCATAGCCATCGTTGATTTCAGATCTTCTAGGTCTGCGAACAAGTCTACTGGCGATAGCGCGCTCTCTCTCTCTCTCTGCTGGTCTGATTCGTGTTCTTTGGTAGAGAAAGAGCTGGATCTGAGAAATGGGTCATGGGGAGGAGGAGAATGACGGTGGAAGATGGAGTTGGGGGTATTTTCGGCAATGCAAGGGAAAATTGCCATGTGTAATTTTTTTTTTTTCATTGTCATGGTCATTTGCCAAACCATGCCCATGTTTTTGGCATAGCCCCAACCACCACTGAATTGGAATTCACCCTAAAAAAAACCTGCCAGAATGCACAACACTAGAAACCCAAAAATGCATCCAAGTTCTTGAAACAACCACCTTTCATATAGGGGTATTTGAATTTATGGAAGTAACATCCGGTGTGTCAATCTAACTATGCAACAACACTTCTGAACACAACTAACCCCGTACTTTGTCAAGAGCCCGCCCTGCCAAGAAGAATAAAAAATAAACACTAGGGACGTCAAACACTTGTAGCATGCCATTGTTCATACCTGAACAAAGAGAAACAAGGCATACAAAAGAGAGAAAAGAAGCAAGAGCTCGTTATTATCCGATCAGATGAAGACCAAAATTACCTTAGCTTATCAGAAAACAGATGCAAAGAATAAGGTTTAAAACAACGATATTCTCCACTCATGATTTGACTTCTGCTATGAGTTTGAGGACTGCCTCTTTCGACGGTAAGGCAGGAATTGCTCCTTTTTCAGTTACCGTGAGGGCGCCACAAGCATTAGCAAAAAGAAGAGCTTCTCTTAATCGCTCCTCATCCTGCCACCAAGCCAGTAACAAGCTTTATTATTCGCACAAGTACGCAAATTATTTGTGCAGACGGAGTAAATATTCGCATATCAAGGATAATATCAGATAGTTTGATAAGTTGAATCCTGCATGATCATCCAATATCATATCTTTATCTTGTAAACATTTTTAAGCCTTTAGTACTTTGAGGTCTCAGCTTTTAGGTGCCTCAGTGCCAGATTATGCATTTGCACTGAATTTTTTTGCAGGTGTCTAAGAATAAGAAAAATAAGAAGGTTAGATTTTTCTCTCATAGGAGAGTTTCAATGGCAAAAATAAAGTTTAACGGCAACTGGTTAAACCTCGATCCACAAAACTTTCTGCATAAAGCACTGCATTGAGGAGAGATTATAATTTCAGCTATTCTGTTATTACGATTATGGTTTATTAATTTGTTCACTAACTTTGTTATGGATAACAGAATAAGTATCTAGTTTATCCAGTACAATGGATGTAGCTCATAGTACTCCCAACATCATCCATTTCGGGTGTAATGACAAATCCACAAGTTTCAGAAAACAACGTAAAGCCAACTCATGGAGTTCCCAAAACCACTTTCACTGACGTAGATATACTTAAGATTTTCAAATAGGTATGACAAGAGAACAAGCTATGCGATCAGAATCAGATACATAAGCAGCATCAAACAACAAAGGCACAGCCGAATAAATCCTCTAAGTTCAAGGACGAGCATACCTGGTAAAGATTCACATCACGAGCTAAATTGTATAGTAGCCCACCAACAAATGCATCACCCGCACCAGTTGTGTCGACGGCTTTAACTTTAATACTTGGAACTATACCCTTGAATTGCTGAGAAGAAGTTGATTGAGTATAAGTAAACTCATAAATTAACACCAATTATATCGGTAATCAATAGAAACAATATGTTCATAACTAGCACAAACTGACAGACTACAAATCAGTTTTTCTGTAAAACAATAGGATAGTCATGTAAATAGGCATGAAAATCAATTGACCGATGATGTAGACAACAAGTTGAACGTTGTTTCATTGTATTCCTTGAACAAAATATAATACTCATGCATCCAATATTTCATTTAGTTTTTTTTTTATAAGTAAATAATTATACTCAAAGAGAGCATTAAGGGATGCTACCCGTATACAAAAGAAAGGCCACTGACAAGAAGGCCCTGTACACCATCATGTGAAAATAAAAGATCAAACTAATCAAAAAACTAGTCAATAGAAGGAAAACATTCTCCCTTGTCCCAACTATACAAGCTATTCACCAAAAACTTTTGATTCTGAACAAAGACTTTTCTACTCCTTCAAAACATCTCCGATTTCTCTCTCGCCAAATCATTCACATCACGCAAAGAGGAATCATGGGCCAAACACGCTTCCTTCTCATTCCCACTCTTGCACCTCTCCAAGCAATTAGAAGTTCCATGACATTTCTTGACATAGCCCACTGAATACCAAACCAAGACAACACCGAAGTCCATAACTCCCATGCCAGTGGGCAATGAACGAGAAGGTATTCAAATGTCTCTGCATTCCTTTTGCACATACAACACCAATTAACAATGATTTTCCGCCTTCGAATCAAATTATCGATAGTAAGAATCTTTCCTTGGACCGCACACCAAACAAAAAATCCCACCTTCAAAGGAGCCCTAGTCTTCCAGATTGCTTTCCATGGAAAGAAAGCTCTTCCACCCCCACATAAAGCTTGATAAAATGATTTCACCTGAAACTCCCTTGATTTAGAAAGATTCCAACATATCTCATCCTCCCCTTCTCCGATCCCTTGAATTCCATACACCCTAGAAAACAAAGCCATCAAAGCCTCCACCTCTCAGTCATGCACTTCCCTTCGCAGGCGGATATCCCAAACTATATTTTGCTTCAAAAATTTGAAGGTAATCAGAAACGGATGCTTCCCTGTCGCAAGCCAAACGATAGATGCTTGGAAAAGCATCCCGCAAACTCGCATTCCCACACCACACATGCTCCCAAAACTTCACCCTTCTTCCATTACCAACCCTCAAATGAATGAACTACACAAAAATCTCCCATCCATTCATAGTGCCCCTCAAAAGCGCCACTCCATGCGGCAGTCACACCGAAAGGGAGGACCATCCTCCCCATCCACAACCATACTTTACTACAATCACCCTCCTCCACCATTTTTTTCTTTCACACGCAAATCTCCAACGCCATTTAGTTTATAAGAGAATAAAAAAACCTAGTGAAATCCTTGAAAACAATTCCATGTATAGAAATAGATACCTTGGTGTAGTATCGACAACCTTTAGACCCTTCAGATACAAGTAAAAGCTTAAGATTAGGGTGAAAAAGCTTCTCCAATACCACATCATCATCATAAGGATCTTCACCGCCCGTCAAAAAAGATATTTCATCCTCACTTATCTGCAATTCAGCAAAGAGCACAACTAAATTTACGTTTCACTACGTTTCTATCCTGACACATACATTCAACCCGAAACATGTTGAATCATCATACCTTTATTAGATCTGCTTGGTCCCATATGCTCATTATGCCCTTCCGAGCAGCATCTTCTGAGGGCCATAACGGTAATCTCAAATTCGGATCATAAGAGAGGAAGCTACCAGACTCCTTGGCAATAGCCAATGCAGCCAGATGAGCTGACCTACATGGTTCTTCAATCAAACTAATGGAACCATAGTGGAAAATCCTTGCCTAGATAAAAAACAATTAACAAATTAGCACAAGGAGTATTGATTTTCTAAAATTAACATGGAAACGAAAACAAGGAAGCGGACCTGCTTAATGAGGTTTACATCAAGCTCTGATTCGCGAAGAAGCATGTCGGCACTAGGATGACGGAAAAACAAAAACTCACGCTCGCCATCATCCCTAAGTGTAACAAATGCTAGGGCAGTTCTTGCACTGGGATCAAATCGCATGCCAGAATTGTTGACCTTGTTTTGCTTCAAAATATCGGCCAACATGTACCCAAACTCATCGGCACCTACCTAATAAAACAGCAAACACTTCAGTGCTATGACTGCATCAAACCTTTGCTATTAACACGAAGGCGTTATACTTTGTCTATAATAAGACAAGTTTATTGAGGCACTTATATAAGCTCACTAATTTTAGCATTGCAAAACTAAACTAGAAATGAGAACGCCCAGCAACTCATTACAAATCCAACATGCTAGCTGGTGATATAAGCTTCATAACATTTCTTCAAGAGTAATACACAAGTTCTCCAGTAATTAACATCATGTGGAGACCCTTTAATGTGTGCAATTATTCGCTACGTATAATATGTCTCATTTTTAGCACAGGGACGCTTTAACCCATATTACAAGCACTTACAAGCTTTATTCATTCTTGGGTATTGAGGATGACATGTCCACTTTAATCATCCAATTCGGTCCATTTACAGCATTTCATATTTTTCCGATAACTCCTGGCTATCCCAGAACTTAATGAACAAACTGCCAGTAACAGAAGTTATGCACTATACATAATGCCAGTACATGTAGCATAGGTCTGAATATAGAAGGGTCGCAGGGAAACTTGCTGAAATCACATTAATGGATATCAAGTGAAACAGAATAAAGTGAACAATACAGTTCAGAATAGAAGATGGCATACTAGGACTTTGGAGAACAGAATGTGGTCAAATGCACCTTTCCAATAAAAGCTGAAGAACCTCCCAATCTGGCTATCCCAACAGCAACATTAGCAGGAGCACCCCCGGGAGCTTTTTTAAAAGCAGGTGCTTCCGCAAGTGAAACTCCATTGACTGTTGGCACAAAGTCTATCAACAATTCCCCAAAGCAAACCACAAGTGAATTTCCATCTGTATTTAGGGCAGAACTTTAGAACAACTTGCATATAAGAAACTAGTTCCAATAAATAAGAACTGCAGAAGATTGATCGAGTAGAAATGAGAGATGAATGGCCTTCTAATATCTCAATCACATATAAAAACCGCTGCTTGAAATTATAAGCCTATGATGATAAGCAGAGTGTATTCTCGGAGGCTTGTCCAAAAAGATAATTTGAGAAAACTCCAAAATATAATTTGGAGCTATTTACAAAGTTCAAAACAGCTCCATAAAAACGCAGAGATACTGTTCCACTGGGAACTGTCTACCACATTGTCACCAATTCCAAAACCTACCCAAAATTACCCATCTTATGGAATGCTCAAGTAAAAACCACAAAGGCCCCCATATTAGAGTTGGTTTCATTGGCCGTGATCAGAAATGAGATTGGACTACGAATCCCATGGGTCATGGGACCACATTTTTTCCAGTGGAATGCAACAATTGTTGAGTGTAAATATATCCACTTGACAAGATCGGTGAACAATACCCACTTTGGAATTCGATAAACAGGATGATCCATTTGAACCTCCCACCCTCCTTGTCACGTGATGAACATCATTCTGCTCACAATTCGTTGAAGGATATCTTATCCATTGAACAACTAATCCCACAACACATACAACATACAAGTACCTTAGGTGATGCCGTGATGAACCCCTCACCATTTGTCCAATGGATAACTTACAAAATTACCTCATCAGTCGACCCAATTCACCCTCTTGAGATGTACTATGGGGAGGTTCACGACATCTATACCCTAAAAAGCCTTCAATTTAACAGACACATGCAAGAAATGTGAAAGGCTTGTTAACTACAATTTCCAAACTACATACTCCTGAACACAACAAACCCAATTCATGAAAAAGAAAAATGCTTGGGAGTAGGGACACATCAAAGTGAACATCGATTTTTACATCCTCTTTCACAAGTGATGATGGGACCCTTTAAACAGTGTCAGATCCAAATCAATCGCAAATTGATACCGAATATCCAAAAGGAAGATAACAAATCAACCCGAACACTGCATAGCAAGCCAATGGTAAATAGTACCTTGGCGATAAAAGAAAGATCCTGAATCTCATACTAAATAAATAACCATGATATCACAAAACCCAACATCATAAGCTCAAGAAATCATACTCTGACCAAATCCAAGATTTGAAATTTATATACTAGACAACTAAATATAAACTCCACATAGAAAAGACAGCATATACGCGGCATAAGTATCATTTATGAAGCAAATGATACGAACCTGAAGTGGCGCTTTCATCCATTGTGCGGTAAGAGAGAGAGAGAGAGAGAGAGATGACGGGAAGAATCTACCGAGCTAAAGAAAGAAAGTAAGAAATCAAGATTCAAGAAACAGTATTGCGGCGAGGTAGGAGAAGAGACATAAATTGGAGGGTTAAAATAATCCAGATGTTTGTTTGGTGATGGAGTTGACAAGAACGGAGGACAAAATGGTAGTATTCCTCGTTATGTGTATGTGTTTGTCCTTCTTGGATATTTTTTTTGGACTGCTGTCCTTTTTCTCTGTGGGATAATAATGGCAATGGTATATGCCTTATCACCTAGTCCAATTTGGAACCTTGGCTGCACACGACTTAGCCTGATTTGACAAATAAATATAAATATATTTTTTAATTTATTTGGGGCTAATAAATCACACCCATTTGACAAAAAAACAGGTGGTGATTTTTTGGTGACACGTGTGTGAAGGATTGATGGTCAAGATGGAAGGAGTGGAATAAATCACTATTTGAAACCAACGAAGTTTATGAATTATTGCTACATAAACCAAAAAACATGTTTATTTGCCAAATCAGGCTAAGCTACTCACGAAAAGGAAAAAAATTCAAAAAGTCTAGATACCTGAATGGGTATTCAGAATGTGCTCAGAATTTGAACTTTAACGATAGTGAATCTGGACCATTGATTTTCAAATTCTAAATACTTTCTGGGTATATTTTCTGTGTACATAGCAGTGCTCAAAAAAATTTGTTCACTCTCGCGAGCACCTCCAAACTCGACGTTAGAGTTTGGGTTGGGTCGGGTTGGATAGTAGTTGAGTCGAACTCGAATCGGAGTTCTAGGTCTATTGAATAAATGAATCGAGTTTAAACCTAAAGCACGGCTTGACTTGATAAAAATTAAACGGTTTGCATAAGCTCAGGTCAAATGAACAAACATTGGCTCGTTAAGGTTAAGGACTTAACTAATTCATAATTGAGCTAAGATCCAGCCCAAATTTTTAACTCTTTTAATAAACGAGCAAACTGTTTGAAACACGAAAAGGAATATAGGAGTAATACTCTATTCGGTTCCTAGTTTGTTTTCCCCGGTTTCACTGTTTCAGTCCCTAGATTGGGAGGGGTCCCAGTGGAGAAAATTGTTTTGGAGAAAAATATAAAGTTTGAAAGTTGGGTGGAAGTTTGGTTTTCTTTCTCTCTTTTTGTTGGTTTAAGAATAAGATGCTCCTACTTTGGTAATAAGGGATCTTTCTTCAGACCGTTCTCGTCTTACTTTCTTTTACTACTAGTTCCACTTCCAAACACCACAAAAAGCATATGACTTAAATATGTATGTATGTATGTACACTCACCTAAACAGCAAAAGGGGCTTCACCTTTGGGTCTGTTTTAAGAGCAAGTTCATAAAGGCTCTCTATCCATTCTATTTGACTATTTTACCCCCCAAACCATAAAATGTGATATGCACCGGACTAGGTAAAACCAAAGGCATTTTGCCTTTGGGGTGTCTGACAGCCAATTTATTCACTTTTCATTTTTCCATTTTCAACTTATGAGTGTTTGGCAGCCTCATTCCAAAACACGTTTTATAATAATGAGTTTTCAATTTTGAGAGTTATAGAAGAGAAGTGAAAAAGAAGGGTCGATGAATTTTTTGGCTTCTCATTTTTGACTTTTCTAATTTCATTTATAAAAAGTCTTATAAAATATATTTTGTACATATCTTCCAAACACTACTCATGTTGCAAAACGTATTCTGCACATTTCTCTCAAACACTCATACCAAATTCATGGCAAATCTAAAAAGCCGAAAAATAAAAAATAAAAAGATGAAAATGAAACTCTCAAACGCCCCTTTATTAACATGGCACAAGTCCTTGCCACGTTAACAAAGGCATCAACCTTAATATAATTTGATAGGATTTTATATATAACACTTGATTTTTTTATTTAAAAAAAATTCTGTTAATTTCAGGAGGGTCACGTGCCTTCGTTGAATTCGCCCCTGACTCCTCCCCTTTTAAAAAAACAAAATGAATACTTAGATGTTCACACCTCCTCTTTTAAATAACCACTCTATTTTTTGTTCCATTATACATAAAATCCTACTCCCTTCGTTCCTTTTATAGTGTAGACATTTTCATTTTGGGCTGTCCCTTAATAAGTGTGTGTTTTGAAAAGTTAGTGGGTACATTTCCTATTTTACCCTTAAAAGTATATTCCTTTTTGAAAAGTTAGTGGGTATTATTATATTGATAATGGTAAGTAGTGGAAAATAGATGTAAAAGTTGTAAAAGTTGATGAGAGGGAAAATAAGTTGGAATTACGAGGCAACACACTTAAAAAGGGACGGAGGGAGTACCAAATTATATCAAGGTTGATGCCTTTGTTAACGTGGCAAGGACTTGTGGCACGTTAACAAAGAGACGTTTGAGAGTTTCATTTTCAGCTTTTCATTTCTAACTTTTGATTTTTTGGATTTACTGTGAGTGTTTGAGAGAAATGTGCAGAATACATTTTGTAACTGGAGTAGTGTTTGAGAGATATGCACAAAACATATTTTAAAGGTCTTTTTGGTAATGAAATTGGAAAAAGTGAAAAATGAGAAGTCAAAAAACTCATCAACTCTTCTTTTTCATTTCTCATCTATAATCTCAAAATTGAAAACTCATTATTGTAAAATGTGTTTTGGAATGAGGCTGCCAAACACTCATAAGATGAAAAATGGAAAAATCAAAAGTGAATAATTTGGCTGCCAAAAAACCCAAAGGCAAAATGCCTTTGGCTTTACCTGGTTTGGTGCATGTCACATTTTGTGGTTTGGGGAGGTAAAATAGCCAAGAGTTTTAGGTGTTTAGGAACATTTAAGTGTTTGGGAACAAGTCTCTCTCTCTCTCTCTCTCACACACACACACACACACACACCCCCTCCTCCTATGAGACCTACTAAACATTACTTTTTAATATTTAATAGAGATAGAGAGAAAAGCAAAGAGTATTGGTGGAGTGTGGAAAAAATATGGATAGGTAAAATTAGGGTTGCCCAGCGGATCATTCGATCCGCCAATCCGACCAATCCGAACCATCCGTTGATCCATTCGAGGTATGTACGGATGGGTTGCGGATCCTAAAAACCCAAATCCGCTTTGACCGGATCGGATCGGATCAGATCCATATCCGAACCGGGCGAATCCGATCCGTGGAAACCCCTGTCACTTTTGAGTTGAGGATTAACTCCAGCACATGTTTTAAGCCACAAAGTTGTCAGTTGTGCATTTAACAGAATAGTACTTGAATGTTTTATTAATCTTTACTTAGTGCAGTAACTGGCATGGTATAGCTCTTAGACCTGAGCTTGATTTTTGTTGACTTCTCATTCAGAAGTTGTTTATTTGCGTATTGGTTCAGAGCGCATAATTATTACTTCTCTTCTTAGAAGAAGTTGTCCCGGACTTCCTAAGTGAATTTACTTTCCATTCCGATTATTGTGATCTTGTTCGAACTGCTTAGCATGCCATCTTTTGACAGTGGGTGTGGCCTGAGCTTGTATTCATGCTTGCTGGTCTTCTGTTGTACCAGAAATAGTATAATGGTGAGCAAAAAACTCTTGAAATGGTATACAAGCAAGCTCCTAGGGATCTTCTTCATGTTTTGTCTCATTTAAATCCACAACCTTCCCAGCTGAGATATGTCCAGTACATCTCCAGACGGAATTTGATGGAGGAAAGGGGTTGCCGACCGGTTGTCCGCCAAATTGATCCGGAACCGATCTGCGAAATCTGTAACCGATCCGATCCGATCCATCTGTATGTCTTCTACGGATGGTTACCGGATCCTGAAAACCCATATCCGCTCTGACCGGATCGGATCGATCCGTATCCGAACCGTGGACACCCCTAGGTAAAATAGAAAATGTGCACTATTCACTAGCATTTTTTGTTAGTGGCCGGTGCACGGATTTGGGGTTGCTGCTGTGCAGCCCCATGCACAGCAGGTGCTATGCGCCATCCGAGCAACAGACGGCTCGGATGGCGCACAGCAGGTGCTGTGCACCCGCTGCTCAGCAGCAACCCCTTGTCCCCGGTGCACTTGCCCTAAGCTGATTTTTGGGTGTTTTAAACTTTTTTAATTAATGTGCGTGAGGAGAATGCCATGTCTTGTAAAATATGAAAGCCAAAAAAATCAATAATTCACTCAGTGAAACGGAGAGTATTGCAACAAACGTGGAAAAGATGTCAAGATTTGATTTTGTAGTGTTTTCTTGCAATTGAGGGCCTCCGCCATGAGGACTCTTTTTTTGCCAAAAAGAAAAATAGATACAATGAATTGGAAAAAGTGGGAAAAAACCGAATGTCTTGATAATTTTTTTTAAACCGCATTAGAATGGTCAACTAAACCTTACGGGTTAAAAAAAATGAGAATGAATTTTCACACCATCCTTTTATGTAAACGTACTTTTTTTTCCGTCTTTATTCATGTAAAATTTTTCTTTTTCATGGAGTGCATAAAAAGGATAAGCACGTAATTTTACATGAACAAACAAACAGAATAACGAATTGGATTTGCATCCGAAGTCAGCAAACCATCCATGGCCGGGGAGGGATATAAGCGTAAAAGTTAATTTCCTAAATAAATTGAGTAGACTTGTTCCCAAAGATTTGTTTTGATTATAGGGCAAAAATTACTCCTGAGTACATATGTGACAATTTAGGAAAAATTCAGAGGTGATGTATGCAGGAACAAGTTGGGCACATAAAAGACCCAAAAGGCAAGGGATTTTGCCGGGTAAAGCTTCACGGAAACCCGGTGTGGAAGGCTACTAATATTTGCATTTTGCCCTGCCTTTATTGCTTTTGATAGGGCTTGTACATTTAACAACGGACGACCATAAAAAACATTTGGGCCGACTGAAGTTTGCCCGGTGCAAGTGGTGGCAAACTCATGCGATAGAGCTCTTGGATGCTCCACAGTGCATCCCGGGATCGAGTCTTATTCCCCCCTCTCCCCATGTAATAGATGAACAATGACGAATGACCAAAAAAAAAAAAAAATTTTGCCCAGTCATTGATTTTAAGGTCTCCAGAGATAAGCGGATTAAGGCCAAAAAAATGACAATTGATAGTGCAATAGCGGGCCAACATGGTATTTAAAACGATTTTTTTGGGGTCAAAATTGTCACGTTGAAAACCATAGCGGGCCTCTTGGCCCAACATGGCTGTGTTTCGAGAATTTTATTATCTTTTTTGTGAAAAATGAAAAACAGGAAATACTGGTTGATAAAGAATTAAAAGTCCTAACCAAAAAAAAATCGGGCCTAAGAGCATCACCAGTGGTATAACTAAAACTGGATAATCAAAAGTTGCCACATCAGATTTTGATTATCCATACAAGACATTTATAAAGTTAACAATATGGAGTGTCACAATGGTATTTTGTGTCCATAATAAAAAAAAGTACTATTCATTCTATTTTTATTCATAAAATGGGCACAAATTTAAATTTATATATATATATTTTTTATAATATTAGTACTATTTAAAAGATATTCACAATACCTTTAAAATGAGACCAGTCTTGAACATATTTTCATTTTTTTATTATTGATAATGTCAATTTTTTTAAAGAGAGTGCAAAAAAATTGAGTTTTGAAGTAAGTATTTGAAAAATGAAGGGAGAATGTTGTTTCTTTTGAATTCGTTCTACCAAAAAGGACTTATAAATAGGGCGTGGTCCCCAAAATTTGGTTATTGAGAAAATGTTGTTACTTTTGATTATCCAAATGCCAAAATTTGGTTATTGGCTAAAAGGTTGTTATCTTTGATTATGCCAATGTGAGTCAATTTTTGAACAAACATTGTTAACTTTAGTTATTTAGATGTTTTGATTATTCCATTGGTGATGCTCTAAGCAAGCTAAAAAAAAAAGTACAACTTGTGATGCATTTTACAAGCAAATGCTAAAAGGTTAGTTAATTAAAAAAAACAAAATTATGCGTCATTACAAAAATTAAAACAATCACACAAAGATCATTTTTTTGTTTTACTTTTCTGCAGGGCTTACTACTTTTTTTTTTTTTTTTTGGGGACACCTCTTTCTAATCAACTTTTTGGGAGTCTAAACTTAAATTCTTGCTCGTCAGTACCAAGTCCAAGGTTTGACATAAACTCAACCTGTTAAAAAGATATGAATTCACTAGAAAAACAATAGTAAGAATTAAGAAGTACCAACATGAATTCACTAGTAAAACAATAAGTGAGTATAAAAATCGGGCTCGGGAGGCCTGTAGTGAGTTTGCTCACTATACTCTTGTAGTGAGAAATCACAGTCATCCAAAGTGTTTTCAACGGTTAGATTTTGTTAAAATCCAGATCATTAATTTTTAAACAAACGATTGTAATTGCTCACTACAGATATGTAGTGAGCAAGCTCACTACATGCCCCGTTCCCATAAAAATCACTCCCATTGTCAAAGGAAAAATTGTCACAATAAAGTAGGCAACCACTTGGAAGATGTTGGAAAGAATATTAGGGATGACAATGGATCGGTTTGGTCAGGATTTTGCAATTACTATACCGAAACCCAAAGTATTTATCTATACCCAAATCTAAACCAAAATCCGATGGGTACGATTTTTAGTGTACCATAACCAAACCATATGAATTTGGATTTTATCCGAACCGCACCATACCCACATTAATATTCATTCAATTAATGAACATATGAAGGAAAAAGATTATAAATAATGTCATGGTGGGTATAACAAACTAGTAACAACCAATTAATAATTTCAAGTTCCTACAGAGACTCTTGAGATTTTTAAGGAATTTGAGAGGAAAAGTCACTAAAAGTTACGGATCAGGTTCGGACTCCCGCATTTAAAAAAAACTCGGACCTCCCTCTCCCGGCCATTTCCCGGCCAAATGGTCGGGATCCAAACCGTTGGATGTGTTTAAAATGTCTTTCCAAGGGCCTACGTGAGGATTCGGCAAAAAAAAATGACCGGGAAGGGCTTCATCTGAGCAGTTTTCATACAAACCGTAGGATATATATTTCATGAAAAACTGCTCGGATGAAGCTCTTCCCGGTCATTTTTTTTGCCAAATCCTCGCGTAGGCCCTTGAAAACACATCCAATGATCCGGATCCTGACAATTTGGCTGGGAAATGCAAAGTCCGAATTTTTTTAAAGTTAGGGAGTCCTGCCTAGATCCTTGTTGTGTGTATATATATATATCCTATAAATAATATTTGGGTTTGGCAGAATAATTGCAAAGACCAAACCCAAATTCAAACCCGCCGGGTATCATGTTTCAAAAACCAAACCCGCCCCATGGATAAGAAAATTAAAAAAACCCTCTCCGATGGATCAGATTGGTTCGGGTATCCATCGGCTTCGAGTGAAATTGTCATCCCTAAAGAATATTTTATTGTTTGGGTATCAACGGTCAATAGATAACCGTAAAGACTTGTTCAAACAAAACTATGTTGCGGTTCAAAAAAAAAACAAAACTATGTTTCAAAACTTAACTAGAATGGTGACACTTTGTGAAATAGTCCACAAATTGGACACACGATCAGTAGGACAATAGCACAATGTCTTTTCAATTTCTTGGCATGCTGTTTTTTTTTTTGAAAACTCACAAAGTTGCTTCCATTTCATTAAAAAGATCCGAAGATCACATTACATAGACACAATACAGCACAGGGGTACAAGCACTCAAACTAGGAAAAAACTCCGTAATACAATCTCGGAGAAAATAAAGCATACAAATGACAGATGCGACTACCCCTGATAAGGTCATCTATCTAACCTATAGGATACAAGGACTTCTAGCTTGTATATTCAATTACGAATTAGTGCAGAAATATATAATATACAGTTGGAATCTAAAAGTTTCAATTTTGCATTTTGCGTTGACGAAAATTTAAGCATTTGTTGGTAGTATAGCCCTTATTTAGGGAAATAATTAAAGTGATTTATATGTGACCAATTTGTTAGGGAAGGCCATGAAAAACAATAGATAAGAATATAAGAAGGGACCCGTTCTCCTTAAACAACCAATAACATAAAATTTGACACAACAAATATAAATCACCTATTTTGGAGTCCCATGCAAATGATTGAAGCCGTTCAATTTGTTTAAAACATGTTTCTAAGATTACACATAAAAAATCAATTTAGTCGGATATCGGTAAGTGCTTGATCGAATTTTGTCCCAAAATTTGACAGAATAAAAACTGAATAAATCGATCAAGCCTTTACTGATATCCGAATAAGTTGATTTCTTACCGGTACTCTTGAAAATGTATTTTAAACGAATTGAACAGCTCCGATCATTAGCGTGGGATTCGATTATTGTTGTGTTATTAATTGTGGGAAGGGAACCGGCCCCATATAAGAAAGGGTAATTAAGTTTTTCATTTCTAATTTATATAACAACTACCACTTTGACAAAAAAGAAGTAATCAAACGATTGTAGAGATCAGTTTCGCTTTTATGTACGTAAATACATTTTGCTACAAACCACTTTGTAAATCATTGTAATGAGAAAAACAGATGATGGAAAATTCCGCTCAATCCCCTTTTGAGGTCATAAACATTTTTACCTATGCTTTGGAGATTAATTCAAAGAAGCATCAAAGAGGCAAACAAACAAAAAGTTACCATAGAAATTCTCACGCCCGATTATATTGCAAAGATTGAGCCGAAACAATATTTCAAGGAACAAACAAGCACAATTACCACTTATCTACCATAAATTTTATATTATTATTATTTTTTGTTAATTGGATGTCCGGGCTAGCTTGCGCGTACCTCAACCAATTCCGGGGCCCTAGGTAACGACCAAACATACCCTAGTGACCCCAAGAATTTTCTGGCAAGGGGTGGGAGCAGAACCCACTTATCTACCATTATTCTTGGTTCTTTTGGGGACAACTCTTCCAGTAGAATTTTCCGAAAAATCATCACCCTCATCTTCAACCGCCGGTTGTACCTCTTTCTTCCTCCACCCGGGCAAATCACGTAGCCATTCCACGACCTGCGACATACTCGGCCTGCTCTCCGCATTACTATCCGTGCATTTCAAAGCGATTGTGACTATTGATTCTAACTGCGCTCGGTCGTACTTCCTGTTTAACCTTGGATCCACTATATGCTCAAAAGCATTATTTTCGACATACGGTGTTGCCCATCGCACGATATCACGCTTAACTCCAGTTGGAAGTTTCTCGATAGGCTTTTTACCACTAACTATTTCAAGGAGTAATATTCCGAAGCTATAAACATCGCAATTTTCTGAAACTTTCCCCCACATGGCGTACTCGGGTGCCAAGTACCCTAAAGTGCCCTTTACCCTTGTGGTCAAATGAGTCACTCCTTCCGGGATTAGCTTTGCGAAACCAAAATCAGCAACTTTTGCTTGGAATTCTGAATCCAAAAGTATGTTACTTGCTTTTATGTCCCTATGGATTATATGAGGATCTGCCTCATGGTGCAAGTACCTAAAATCAAAACTAAAAAACTTTAGTGCTTTAATAAGGAATCTGCTACAACATCCTCCCCTTTATAACATTAATCACTCAATAGTCAATAGCATAACATTAATCATAAGAAAGCGTAACAAGAATCACAGATGGCGAACAAAAGTTTAATCTAAATGGTATAATGATTAGGAAGATAAAATTAGAGTGCTTACGCAATTCCCTCTGCTGATCCGATGGCTATACCCACTCTTCGCGGCCAATCTAACAAAGACTGACCAGCTAATCGACCATGTAAATGAGTAAGCAAGCTATGGTTTTCCATGAAATCGTAGACTATAAGCCTTTCATCCCCACCCGCGTAGAATCCTCTTAAACTCAACAAGTTCTTATGTCTCACCCTTCCAAGCATTTCCACTTCCACCGCAAATTCCATCTCTGCTTTTGCAGTGAGTGCTTTCAACCGTTTCACTGCGATCTGCAAAGTCAAATTAAATTTATTCAATCAACATATAAATCCAACTTGAATATTTCATCTAACGTAAGTTGACCTGAATGCCCTGAGTCATTAATAGGCATTTCTCTAAAATTGGTAGAAAAATAGATTCCGTACATAACAAGCAACGACAACGATACAAGTTTTTGAAAAGTTTCTCCGGAACTGTCTGAATTGGCGATGAAGAAATTAAAAAGTACGAAAGAAAAAGATAATATAATTACCTCGACGCCTTTCTTTGTTCGACCCCAATAGATGCTTCCAAACCCTCCCTCTCCAATCTTGTTGTCATTGTGGAAGTTGTTTGTTGCATTAACAAGCTCCTTGAGGGTGTATATATCCCATGGATAATCCCTGTACTTATTTACACTTGAAAAAAAAAAAACTATAATAAGAAAAGAATCATTCACACTTTCTTTTAGCTTCCTCCAACAAATTATGAGAACCATAGGGGTAAATTAATTAAAAGAAAATGAGAAAGTGTATGGCACTAGAAAAGAAATCAAGATCCGCCGGATGAATTTCACCCGTCGGATGCATTTTATGGGTGATTTTCTTGGTTTCTTTTCTGGTATTGTACCAGACCTCAAAGAAAATACCTTGTCTCTGGTTGATGAACTTCCAAGCAACTATTCTTCCTACAATATTTCCATAGCATTTTTGCTATGGAAGAGAAGGGAAAGAATGAAGAATTAGACGATGTACAATGAGTAGATCTAGAGAGATTTGAGGAAATGGTCAAGATGTATTTGAAAATTTCGGATATACCAATGGAGAAAAGGGTGGATCTAGTCCTATGGTGAAGACAATATATGCAGAGTAAAATGACAAGGACTTTTTGAGGGTAATGGAATGAATAAAAAAGGGATGCTTATTACTTATTAGGAGCTTTCAAGCTGATTTACATATACATATTTGATTTCCCTCGACAGTGATTTGTCCTTGGGTCACCTCACTGCACGCAAATGCGTGGAAGGAATATGGGAGCGGCTGGAGAGATCAAACTATCATCGGGACATTTTTTTTTTGTTGATCCGCTGTCATCGGGACTTTATTACCCCAAAAAGCAGAGAAGCTGATGTACATCTTAATTTCAAACAAAAAATGCTGATGAATCTTAATGCTTGTAGTTTTTGCCCAGCTTCTTTTTCATTCGTATTTTGTCATTGTTTAAATTTTGAAGGCTTCATATATGCTTTTGATAAAGTCGCATTGCGTAATAATTCCATATAATAACCACTTAGTTGTCGTATTTAATTTGACTTAATTTTTTTTTTGCCCTGGGAAAGTGAACTCTTTGTTCTGTTGAATTGGCTTCATAACCTTCATTCTTATGTCATGAAAACGTAAGGGTGTGTTTTCTATAAAATTACCGTCATCCCACTGTAATCAAAGATAAGTGTAAGATAGAGCCAAAGGGGGGTCAGTAGGGGCAGTCGCTCCTGTAAGGAAAAATAACTTCCAGTATTAAATAGAAAAAAAAAAAATTTCCTATGATTTATATAGGCGCCCTGCAAAATATTTTGAAAAAAATATTCGTCCCTGCGTAGTGGAATTTCTGGCTCCGCCCATGGTTGTAGGATGCCATATGGACCGTCAGATGTGTTTTCAACTGTTCAAATTTCATATATTATCTTACAGGTAGGATCTAATTTTACCTGTAAGATAATCTAGACCATTGAAAACATATCCGACCGGTAAAATGATGTATGAAATCTTGATTGTTGAAAACACATCCGGCGGTTCACATGGCGCACTACGGGGGTGCCCTACAACACCCTCGTTTCCTGTAGTCTTAGAATTGGATTCCCGTTTGCTAAAAGCAAAAAATTTAGCACCCTCAGCTTCCATTTGTTTTTAGCAACTTAGCTTTTAGTACTTTTATGGATAATTGGCTTTTAGCAACTTAGTTTTTAACACTTTTAAAGAAAGTAAATTAGCTTTTAGCTAATGCGAAATAAATTGACTTTTAACAACTTAGATTTTAGCATTTTTGTTAGATTTCTTGGAGGGTTCCAACCTAAAACCAATTGGTAGTAGGTGGAGTAGCCTCTAGAATATATTAACCAGGCTGGGTGGCCTAGATAGGCGATGTGGGATTTAACACTCCCCCTCACGTGCAGCCCGGATGCACGTGGAGATACGAATTGAGGAGATCGGAAGATTTGACTCGGGAGATAGAGATTTGACCACATCTGAGGTGCGGCCACTCAAGACCTAGCTCTGATACCATGTTAGATTTCTTGGAGGGTTCCTGATGAGCCCCTAATATTGTACATATCCGGGCTCATCTAGCTCGTTTAGATCACACACACGTACGTTTTAGCGCTTGATATGATTGATGTTGCGCAAAGTGTGTTTTTGGTAGTTTTAGGTAAAACCATGGAATAAAGCGCATTTGAAGCGCTCCGGGATGAATCCCAAGGATCCGAGGGCCACGTTGTCCCATGTCATCCCACCACCGAGCCTCGAGAGCCAAGACACGAAGATTTGGCTAAG
>JAXBDA010001048.1:45000-63157 GCA_036023075.1 Gaultheria prostrata | reverse complement strand
CCTTTTTGGTTGGATGTTGTTTTGTTGAGGTTTTCTGTTCTTTAATTTGGGGCCTCTTTGTTGTTTTTGCTGGTGATGGCCAGGGGTCTTTGGTTTTGCAGCAGTGGTAGGTTTAGGTGTTTCTCGGTTGTTTGGTTGTCTCCTGGTCAGCCTTCAACCTTTTGGGTCTCGAGAGATAGATGATAATCGTAGGTTGGGGTGCCAACTTTGTTGGTTTCCTCTCCTCTTTGGATGTTTTTCTCTTGCTCCTTTTAATCTTGTATCCATGATTTGTGATTAATAAAATCCTTTTTTGCTGTGCAAAAAAAAAAAAAAACCAGAAACTAATTTTTTGGTTTATTCATTTTATCTTTATTCAAAAAATATTTGCATCTATTAATTTTGCATCAATTTTTTTTTGGTTTATTGATTCCTCTCGACGAGATGAATCTAATGAGTATGAAATTATAGTGAAAATTAATTATTTTTTGAATAAAGCCAAAATTAAACCAATAAACCACGTATTTTTGGCTTTATTAAAAAAAATTTAGTTTTGACTATAATTTTATACTCTTTAGATTCGTTTCGTCGAGAGGAACAAATAAACCACAAAAATTTGATGCAAAACTAACATTTGCGGAAAAACTTTGAATAAAGACAAAACGAAGAAACCAAAAAACAGGTTTAAGTTTTTCTTAGAACCTAGTGAAAATTAATTGTTTTTTGAATAAAGCCAAATTTAAAAAAATAAATGTGGTTCCATTCAATTTAGGGGCTTTCTCCTCAATGACACAGCTGTTTCTCAGAACCCAGTAATGACGCATTCAAATTAGACAATAAAAATAAACATGAACCCTATATGGTGGAATACCCATGGTGTAAGCATTTCCCCCAATTTTTTTATTTTACCCATGGTGCAATTGTGATCTTGATCATTAATTAGGTCTGTGGTTCCATTCCAATCAGGGGCTCTCTCCTCAATGACACAGCTGTTTCTCAGAACCCGGTTATGACGCATACAAATTAGACAATAAAAATAAACACGAACCCTATATGGCGGAATACCCATGGTGTAAACATTTACCCCAATTTTTTTATTTTACCCATGGTGCAATTTTGATCTTGATCATTAGGTCTGTGGTTCCATTCCAATCAGGGGCTTTCTCCTCGATGACACAGCTATTTCTCAGGTTCCAAAATGTCCACATAGTTGCCATGGAATTGACTTCCCATATCACTTTCTTAATCATTTTTCAAATTCCAACCCTTCCACCATTAAAAGGAGATCAACCACTGATTTAGGAGTAGCCATAGTTTTCAATAGTAGTATCGGTGTATCGGGAATCGGCGTCGCGGGAATCGGATAGAGCAGTCATGAATTTTTTAACTTTTTGGGCCGATACACTACGGTACATATCCATATCGGAACCTCCAAATCCTGAGACGAACTAGCCGATACGGTACACCCCACCATTCTAGTATTTTTGTTCAGTGTCCACATAGTTGCGGGCCCTGCTTCTGTATGAAACATTATGCCTCTGAACAAGCTTTTTCACTACTATTAAGCGATATAGCACTTGCACATACAACCTAGAAGTCGCATGCGTAAATTGAGTTTTTCTAAAGAATACTGTCTTCCTTGAAGGCTTGAACGATGTGATGTTTATTGATCAAGTGAATTTTGTTTGTTTTTCTTCTTTGCAGATGTTTCTGACTGTTTCCTATATGTTATCAGGCTTTAACTTTCTTCCAAAAGCAGGTATTTTGCCTCAACTTATTAGTGTAGAATACAATGAACTTGTATAAGTCTAAGAGCATATTCCCTCCATCTCATTTTAGTAGTCCCTCACGAAAAGATAGACAATATGCCATTTCCGAATCATAAACTGAAGTATTTCCGATAATTATTTTTCAAAATTTTAATTTGGTTCGAAGAAGCTGAAAATATCGTTCTCTTAGGTAAGTAACTGAAAATATCATGTATGGAAGTAGTTTATCTCTTGATTCAAAAATTGCACGTCTTTTGGAACGGAATAAGAAGATGGTAAAGTGAAAAGGTTTGATGTCATGCACCGTTTTTTTCAGCGATCGTTAACATGCCACTGAAGATGCTCTTATTATTTCTTCCATCTACACTCCGAACTTATAACTATCGTATCTCTACAGGGTATGCTGTGACGCAACTTTTCTTCTCAACTTTCACTGTTTTTCTTGTTCTCGTCCTAGCTGGTCGTAGTCTCTACCGCGAAATCGTAGCTACTGGTGGCCTTCGTGGGCCAAGATTAGATGGTCCGATACCGCCGTTATCCTGGAGATTCATCCATCAGCATATACTGTTGCTGATGAGGACGATTTATATCGGCATGTGGAATCCGAACAATCTATTCGTCAATTACAACCTTACATCGAACATAGCAGTAAGTCTACTCTGCAGTAATTTAGCATTGCATTTCATCATATCTTCTTTATTTCACTCTTACTGTCAATTTTTTGATTTCTCTTGAAGTTTACCGTATTTTTTGGTTATTTTTTCTCCATTAGTTTAGCTTTATGTTCGGATTAAAAAAAATTCCTTTTCTATTTTGTCTGAACAAGAGGAGTCGGGAAAAAAATGAAAAACAAAAGAAGAAAAATGAAGTATTTGCAGAAACAACCAACAGTTTTCATCTTTTCTGGCTTTTACTTCATCTAGCTTTAAAATATTGACCGTAAGATTAAAAATTCACGAATATAAAATTGTCTATGCATGGATTGGATATTTTACAAGATCAAGTTATGAAATTGGCGCATACTTAGCATTTCGCTACTATTAGACGATATAGCACTTGCATGTACAACGTACTCACTCCGTCCCGGAAAGTTAGACACTTTCACTATTCCAGCCCTACGAAAAAATTGTCTATATTTTTTAATCCGTAATGTTTTATATAAGCAATATGGATCTCGTTTGATAGATTTCAATTAGTTCTTTTAAACAAAGTTTTGAAAATCACATAAAACATTATGAATTGAAAGATATATGCAATTTAGAAATGACACGCAATCCCAAAAGTGTCTAACTTTAGGGGACGGAGGGAGTACCAGTTTGCATCATTTCCATGCGTTTGTAAATCGAGTTCTCTTAAACAACATTGCCTTGGTGAAGCAGGTGAAGTTATTGATCAGGTGATTTTTACTTGTTTTTCTTATTTACAGACACTGCTGGCATGTGCCTATGTCCGCTTGGGCTTTAAATTTCTTCCTGGAGGTATTTTGCGTCGACTTATTATGGTACTATAACACAATGAACGTGTACAAGTCTAAGGACATGTAAGAAGATAACGAAGTGAAAAGGTCTAAGTTTTTTTATTGAAAGTGCATCTTAATCGTTTATTTCAATAAATCAACGGTCCGAAGGACTATGCATATGCATAGCTGCGTACGCTTTTATCTATGAAAGCATCTTAATCATTCATTTCTACAAATCAACGGCCCAAATTTTAAATGCTCTTTGACCGATAAGAGGTAACTCTTACGGGTCAAAAAGTCAAGGCCAATTCGGACCATCGAAAATGCTTTTGAATGGTTAAGATGCACCGTCCGTACAATATGCGTACGCGGGAGCATTTTTGTAAATCCTATACAACATGCATGAAGTTCCATCATCACAACAGAGCCGAATCGGGTCCTATCTTTCGATGTCACGTACGAGTTTTTTTTAGCAACGATAAACCTTTTGGCTTGCCACTGAAGATGCTCTTATTATTTTCTTCCATCTACATTCTGAACTAATAGCTTTCGTATCTACAGGGTTCGTGGAGGCAGAAATTTTCTTTTCAATGTTCACGGTTGCGCCCATGTTCGTTCTAAACTTCGTTGGAATATACCGCGGGTACGATCACCGTCCTCCTGGACTACTAGCAAATCTCCATCCTGGGCCTTAATTGCTGGCTAGGATACTCTGTCTCCAAATGTGTTTCTTTCTGTCCTAATGCATCGATGATTGTCTTACTGTTGAAAACTTCAAAATGCTTGAAACGACGAGGCCAATGCATTTCGGTAGAGAGGCAGGTATATTGGAGAATGGAGAAGAGTTGCTTTACCTGGTGACAGCAATCTATGCATACTCTCTTACGTTTTGAACAGAAATAAACATCAGGGGACTCCCAAAGATATGGATATCTGTATTAACTTGTTTCGCATAATTTTATTCCTTGTTGAAATAACTGAAAAAATATATTCTCATGGATATTATTGATTTATTGCATAGATGTTTTTTATTTATATTGTAATTGGAACTCTATACACACATACTTGAAAAAACCTCTCCGGGGAGCCACAATCGGCCCCCTCTCTGGGGGAGGCCACAACCGCCCCTCTCTCACACTTCAGCCTGTCTCGCTCACATTGTGCTACCACACTCAATAAAGATAGACAACAAGAGTATATATAGGCCTAGGGTAATTCTAAGGAAACCATAGCGAACCTAGAGCGTAAGCCTCTCCGGTCCACACAGGGTGGACCCATCAACATCATTTCTCCACTTACTTGAATTCGCCAACAAATTTTCCCCATGAGAACCAGAATAATGAACTTTAGATTTTGGTTGCTTCTCATACCTCTTCTTGTTTATAGCTACCTTCATGAAATCTTTCTGTGGAACTCCATGTTTTGCTTCAAACCTTGCAATTTTCACCACCAGTGTATGACCCCAAACACACATTTCATTGGATTTTGTAATAGCAATGAAAGCTTCATCTCTTCGCGCAAATCGAACAAAACTGAAATGTTTCCCAGTTAATCTGCTCAATTTGTTTGGGATAAACAAATCCCTAACCCTTCCAAACTTCGAAAATAGATTATGAACCCAAATCGATCTGATATCTTTAGGAAGATTATCAACAAATAGTGTTGTAGTTTTGTTTTCTTCATTAAACTTCCAGTGATTGTTGATGACTGGAGTCCAGTTTTCATCTCTTCCATCTTTAACTCTATTCGAAGCCCTCATATTCTCTTCCTTCACACTACATAAGCAGAACCACCGAATGAGTGATGATACACGTAGGCACCAGAGCGAACCAAGTGACGAGACGCCCAGATAACCTTCACCCTTATCCATAGGCTTTTACCGTTTCCGGCATCCCTCATGGATTGGGGTTGAATCTCGACTATCCGAACCGCTCAATGTGTTTAAAACGTGTTTTAAGGGCTTACGCGAGGAATCGCCAAAAAAAAAAAAAAAATACCCGTAAGAGCTTGATCTGAGCAGTTTTCAATATGCATAGTTTTATCAAAAACTGCTCGGATCAAATTCTCATGGATATTTATTTTGGCAATTCCACGCGTAGGCCCTTAAAAACAAGTTTTAAAATCATCGAAATTTGATCCGGAAAGTTAAAAATTGGGGTGGTCCGCACCAAATTTTCCATGAGGAATCCCTCAATAAATCATGATCCTATATATATAATGACGCTGGATTCGAGTTTTGTCGACTGTAAAACATCTGGAAGTTGAGCATTTAAGAGAGAGAAAGAGGGAGAGGAATAGTGGATTCCACAGGGGCTTATATTGTTTGTAATATTGTAATGGACAAAAGGAACCAAATTAGAAACCCTACCACTAATTTTTGAAAAAAAATAAACAACCCTACAACTATTGTAGAGAGAGAAAAAGAAATGGATAACCGTGACTTTCTAGTTGAACAAAGACTTTTCAATGACCTAATTGCGTATGAGAAAATATTACGCTGCACACACCTATTTGGATGTGTACGATGTACACTTCTGAATTACTTTCGATACATGAAAGTTTCAACAAAAACTTATGTGCATTAATCTTGAATTCCCAATTTTTTCCTAATATTTCAAAACATTTGAAAATAAGTACAAAATTCCGACGTAAATTCATAATACGTTCATAATAGAATTTTTTCCCTGATATTTTGAATAACTAAGCAAATTTTACAAAGTTTTAAATAATTGTATTGTAGTACAAGTGTCATGAACTCAGGCGATTTAAAGGGGTGCATATCATATAGGCTCAAATAGGAACTGTACTGTAGCATTTTCCGTGTCTATTTATAGAGAAAGGAATGTCAGGGTGCTCAGATTGTTTGGTTGGAGGGGAGAAAACAATGGAGGCCCCTGCAATCAACGAGGTTCGACAGAGGAAGAAAACGAGTGGGGAGAGGAAAAATTCTTTTGAGAGGGAGAAAGAAATCCCCACTGGCGAGAGAGATAAGAAAATCTTTTCCGATGATGGGGGAGAAAAGGAAATCCCCAGTGGTGAAGAAGGAAAAAAAAACCCTCAAGATATTGAGAGAGGGAAAAATAAACCACCCAATGATGATCTGTGCCCCATATGTTTTGGACGCTACATCCAAGCATGCAAGACAAATTGCGGACACTGGTTTTGCGGTAGCATTTCAATTTTTTCCCCTTTATTCATGTGCATGCTATTATGAAAGCCTAACGCTAGAATTGGGATTCAGGGTGCTTGTAAGCTCACTACATTCCTGTAGTGAGCAATCACGGTTGACTCTGTTCGGCAATTAACGGTTCCGATTAAATGCACGGTAATCACGGACGGCCGTGATTGCTCACTACAGGGGTGTAGAGAGCTTACTCACTACAGGCCCCCATTCCCTTAGTTGTAGATTCTTAACTAATTGGGTGGTATTGTCTTGTCCTCGTTTTAAAAATAACAACTATGTTGAAACTAAAAATTACTCGTCGTCTTATATTGATATCATTATCATGAGGAAATAATGTTGGAAAGGCCAGAAATATCATTTTTTGGTAACTTACTCTTACCCTCCCCAAATCCCCTAGGATAAAGTAGATTAGGATTAGCGAATGAAAAAAAAAAAAATTTAAGTAGCTAAGATAAACTGTTTTGATCATATATATACGGAAACACAGTTTTTGTAATTAATTAGGCAAAGAAGTTTGTTGTGATTGTTCGAAAATTATTAGTACACAAAACATGAAGGAGGAGGAAAAACTGATTCCAAATCCAAATGCTATTATTTCGTTTATTAAATTTTTTGAATCAAAGATAATTTAGGATGTGCTTATCCATTTGAAATCCTTTCCAACCTATGATAAATTTCCTCCTACTCATTATTTTAATCATTGGCTACTATGCGGAAAAGTTATACTAGTAATATTTTCAGTTTTGGTACAGAAATTCCATTAAAAAAATTTTGTATGAAAAGAAATTCATGACATAGAAATTCATAACATTTGTTTGTAACTCACAATACCAAAGGAAAAAAATTGAAACACTCAAATGTTATGAATTTTTTGTCTAAATGTTATAATTCAATTCTAATGATATTGATTACGACTTTTATTTATGCATAATGTTATGAATCTTTAAATAAGTGAAATTTGAGGTTTCCATTACCAAGCGCAATACTTCCAAGTCGTCTGATCTAACGATCTCTCTCCCCTCTGTGGGAGCTTCTCTCTCTTCCTGAGAGCTCCTTGGGTTTTATCCCTCCTACAGCAGCCCCACCTTTTCTACAGCCTTCTCCACAGTTCACCCCCCTCCTTCTCCTCCCCATCTCCTCCCTCTTCCGACTCACCTCTAGATTCGTTTTTCCCTGGGGGAGGTGGGGCCGCTGCCCTTTTACCTCAATTCCCCCCGGTCCTAATCGCTCCGCCACCATCCTATCACCACCGCCGCCTCCAGTCCACAAATCAGTTCGCCACCACCGCCTTCACCCTTCACCTGTAAGCCCCTCTACCCTTCGCCTTTAACCCCTCTCCTCCGCCTCACATCCACAGCCTCCATCCCACAAATTAGTTCGCCCCCACCGCCTCTACCCGTCGCCCATAACCCCTCTACTTCGCCTTTCTTCCGCCTGCTTCTCACCCCATCTGACTAGCTGGGCCTTGTGTCAAGGCGGGATGGTGATTTTATGGCGGCCTGGGCACCCTCCGGTGAATAAGCTTCCAGATCCCGATGGCGGCAGCGACTATGGAGCTAAGTTCTTTACCCGGAGCAGGGACTCATCTCAACTCAGTTTGAGTCGGAGTTAACTCGGGACTCAGTGATGGGTTTTGCTTGCTTCAGCTTTATTGAGTTTGATTAGTCCTTTTAGTTTTAGTTTCTGTGTTAATTTTAGTCTTGTCTTGAGTAGTAGTAGATTTTCTCGGTTATATCTTCTTGATTCTGCTACTTGATCTTGGGATGGAATCCATGGCCACCGTGTGGACGTGTGGGGCTGCCTATGTCCGATGAGACATACCCGCGTCCAGAGCCTCGCGTGACAGCGGAGGTTCTCGTGCAATTTTATCCACTTACGGCGGCGTTGGGAATGGCTGTTCGGTGGAGGCTCTCTCAATCGTCAGTAGCTTGACGACGTTAAGCATTTTGTGGATTTCTTTGTCTCTGGATTTTAAGCATGCTTTGTTTTGGATAACATCTGCGCATATTGTGTAATGGTCTTAGCTGGGTGTCTCGTTGGGATGCTCTACCGCTATCTCTTGATCGGATTCATAATCCCGTCCCGAAGGTGTTGGGTCTGCTTTGGCAGGTGTGTCTAGAGCCGGTGGCCTTGTTAGCCTTTTGCCGTTCTCTTTTCAATTGTTAGTAGTTTTGGCTTCATTCCTGTTTGTCGATGTAATCAGTGCCGGATGGCGTTTTGAAATGATATGATGACATGTTCAAAAAAAAAAAAAAATTACCAAGCGCAATCGAAAAGCGAAGACACAGGGGCTAAAACTGCAACCCTATTTTTTCTGTTTGTTTTAAAACCAATTAGAGTGTGTAGTGTGTACTTATATTTTGGGGATTTGGGTTTCTCTATTTTTTTGATAAGATTCAGAAACAAATTAAATTGTGGGGATTTTCTGAACTTATTTTTTTGTGTTTTCATTTAAATGTTTACTTATTTGGCGCAGCGAATTGTCTTATCACGTTTTGGTCACACAGTAGCAAACTCCAACCTTGCAACTGCCCCATTTGCACTGAAAGCATTACCAAGTTAACCCCAGAGGCATCTCTGACACTTAGCACAGACAATGAAGTTGTCGAGGCATTGAAGAAAGTTGAAGGGTACAATCGTCTTTTCGAAGCCAGCATCCGTGGCTTCATTTTGGTTAGTTTATATTTTTGACAATTCGTTTACAGATTTTTTTCTTCTTCTAAATATCCAGCTAATTGGCCTTCTGATGGATGTTGCGAGATCATATAGAAGTTATGGGTTTGAGCTGATATAGCATTACTTATTTTTTGGGTAATTCAAAGTTTATTGCACAAGAACAAAAACAAGATCTAAGGGGCATACTCCCGAACACTCAGTCAAGCATAAATCGCAAGACTGAGAAAACAACTCCACAACAAATAGAAATTAAGAACAATCAAAGCAAAGAAACCCAAAACAAACCTATACAAGCTCAAAGACCCGGAAAGAGATATTCCAAGCTATACACAACAATTTATTATTATCTGACTTCCTAATCTTCCTCCAAGAGCTAACATAAGCTCGGATGTCCGAAGAAATACTCCTTATGACTTGATCAACATCAGCCCGTATGTGTTGAAAAATACGATTATTCCTCTCCCTCCATTGGTGATATATGGTAGCAGCACAAGATAATTTAACAATGTCGGACCGCTTTTCCACCAACTCTCCTAAAACCAATTGGTGGTAGGAAAGATTTCAATTAAGTCTTTTATGACATTCGACATCGCACCCGCAAGTCTGTTTTTAGAGCGGCCGCAGGGAGTGGCATCGTGTAACCAAATCCATGGGGGCACTCCGGGCCCAACAATCCCTCCCTCACGGTGACGCTCCCGCGACTCGAACCCATGACCTCCTTGCTCTGATACCACTTGTCGGACCGCTTTTCCACCAACTCTCCTAAAACCAATTGGTGGTAGGAAGGGTTTCAATTAAGTCTTTTATGGCATTCGACATCGTACCCAAAAGTCTGTTTTTAGAGCGGCCGCAGGGAGTGGCATCGTGTAACCAAATCCATGGGGGCACTCCGGGCCCAACAAACAAGAAGATGTTTCAAATTAAAAATTAACAAAAACGATATGCATACGCACGTCCGTGTACATATCGTGCACGGATGGTGCATCTCGACCGTCCAAAAGTATTTTCGACGGTCCGGATTTTAAAGACTCTATTACCGACCGTCCAAAAGTATTTTCGACGGTCCGGATTTTAAAGACTCTATTACCGGTAATAGAAGATCCGGACCGTTGATTTGTTGGAATGGACGGTTTAGATGTATGTGTATGCAATGCGTCGCATCGCTGCGTTCAAAAATTAAAAAGTAATGGAAGTAAGCTAACATGCCAGCGCTACCAATGGAAGTAGCAAAAACATAACCTAGGCAAGATGTTTTATTTTTTGCTCGCCAAATATTTTTTTAAAAAAGTAAAAATTAAATCAAGAGCATTAAGGGTGAGTTTCCCAAAAGATTTTATCAAGGTAAAATCATTCAAAAAGCTGAGATTTTATCAACTCCCTTCCTCATTTGATAAAATCAAGGGGTTGATTTTATCAACTCTTGATAAAATCTTTTGGGAAACTAGGCCTAAGAAAGAAGACCATTGAGAAAGCTTCAAAGAGTACAAGGTTGTGTACTTTTATAAACTTTTCATCACCCCGTAGCTGTCCCTAACTTCAGAAAAGGACGAAGCCAGAATTTTTACCTTTGTGGTGGTCGATATGTAAATTGAAAAAATGAAACAAATGAACTAGGAAATAGATATTTGTCAAATTTAGAAAAAATCAAAATAAAATAGTGAAAACTAGATAATAAACGATGTTCTGAAGATTCATGCTTCATAATATTTCAATCGGCCCATTAAATTTGGCTTCGAACGATGCTTTTGGGGCTTGCTTTACTAAAACAAAAATTAGATGACTAAATCCTTTCTATGTAAAAAAGAAAATAAAATAAATTTAAAACATCTAGTTGTAGGACCTACATAATTTGGAGATTAAATTTTATATTTTGATTTAGCATTTTTAAAAATCGTTGTGGTGGCAACCGCCATCACTTATCTTCTCTGGCTCCATCTTTGGCTTCCGCGTGTATTTGCCATTGCCTGAGCTTATCTGTTTGAGAGAGTGGAAAAGGATTGCAGCAATTTATTTCTAGTACTAATTGTATGAAATCAAATTACTAAAGCTTTACCAAAATGGTTACCTCGAGGGGTGAAGGGGTGGAGGTAAACTGGTTTAGAGCATCTAAAACCAAATTCTTCACTTTTATCTCTATTTTTTAAACTCCTATTCATTTCTCTTCAAGACTCCAAAATTTTAACTTTTAGTTTTCAAAATGTTACCAAAATTCATTTATCAGCGATATTTTTTAAAGGTCTCATGAATATCTATTCAATTACGTTAATTTTGTGAAAAATACTATAACATTGTTAAATGAAGAATGTGAAAGAATGTGCTTCATTTTTTTTGAGAATTCTTCATATATAAAGAATGAAAAGTGACTATTCATTTTGGAGGAAGAAAATGAAGCACGGTTGAAGACCAATGTTGAGAATATAAACATAAATAATAAAGTTGCCACTGTTTCTAACTACTTGAGCTTTTAGATTAGTTGATGGTTGACAATCAAATATGAGATCAAAGCACGGCTCCCAGAAAGGTATATAAGGGTCATGTTCGTTTGGGTTCTTGAAAACTGGTTTGGAGACCGGTTTTGTGAAAACCCTGTTCGGTTTCCCAAACATGGCTCCCGGTGATGTTGCAAAATGAGAAATGTCAGAAAAGTAAAAAAAAAAGTACCAAAACCCAATTGTAGCTATTGGGGCCCATCTGCCAGAGGTACAGAAACGGAGGAGAAAGAGAGAGAGAGGTGTGAGCAGTTTCTTGGAGTTATCAATTAGAGTCGTACCCATAATTGAAATGTGTTTTGTTTTATTTTTTTTATGGAGGGACCCATCAGATTTTTGGAGACAACTTTGGAAACCAGTTGTGAAAACCGGATTCTCAAAACTCCAACCAAATAAGGTGAAGGATTTCCAACCATTTTCTTATATTCAGGGGCGGCTCCACGTGGTGGGCAAAGGGGTCAACTGAACCCCTGGGTTCCAAATTTTTTTCGAAATAGAACTCAGATTGAAGAAATGAGTTGAACCCTTTTTTGGAAAAAAGGGTATTTAATCCTTTTTTTCATCCAATGCTGAATCAACGACCTACACTTTTGTTTATGTATTAAGTAACATTCCGTGTATTGAAATCATTATTTGTCACCCCTCACTGATATTTCTGGAGCCTCCGGCCCATGCTTCTATTTTTTTTTTTTTGAACGATAATTTGTTTTTTATATTAATCTATGAGTAGTTACAAAGATTAAAAGGGTAGGAAGCTTGTGATCACTTTCATTCCCCAGGAAGAAAACAAAACAAGTTGGCAAGATGCCAACGAATTACAGTAGAAAGCTCCAGGACATTCCATGGAACTAAAAAGAGTATAACAAAAGAGTGAATTTTGATAACAACCCTCAAACTATCCATGGTTTTTCTATATCGTCCTCCAACTACAAAAACAACCCATGTCATCCTCCAACTATCAATATCTATCCCATGTGATCCAAATGGTAACTGCCGTTAGAAAAATAGACGGAATGCTGACCATGTGCCTATCACGTGAGTTGGTCAAGGGCTATTGAAGGGCAGAATGGCCATTCCCTCTCCATTCTACTCCCACTTTCGAGAACAGAGTTAGAGAGAGACTGAGAGGCGACTCAGTCGATTGAGTAAAAATCGATCGACCAACCTTCTTCAATCTAGTGAAACTAGGGTTCTACACTGGAATCGAACGCTAGAACTTCTCCTCCCATTCACCATGGATGATCCATTGAGGCAGGGGCCAGAAGAGTTAATCTCCAATTGTAAGTATTTTTAATTTGAAATCAAAAATTTTGGGTGTGTGAAACTAGGGTTTTTAGATCTGCATGCATGGGTTTCAGAAATTTTTGTGGGACATCATATTTTAGTGTTTAATCTCAGTTGAATTTATCTCTGTTTTGGTATTATATAGGCAGAAGTGGTCCCATATTCCAAAAAGAAATCGACTTTATGTGTTTGTGTGCATTGTGGTCCCTTTAGAATCAATTTTCTATATCCCCTCTGGACCACCTGTCCTATTTTATATACATATTCTGAATACACATGTTCATTGGGTGTATCTATGCAGATATCAACCCTGCTTTGTTCACATTTAAGGTCCAACACGGGGTTTTTTTTGTCGTTGATAGGGGTAGCAAGTCCTATGTGGGTGGAGAAGTTAGTTACAGTGACTATGAGGATAAGAATAAGGTTTCCTTACTTAAATTGGATGAAATTGGGAAAAGGGTAGCTTGAATGAAGCTGTACAGTTCTACTACAAGGTCCCTGATAATGGAGTCTTTAAACCTATTCAGAATGATAATGATATTTTGGACATGGGTAAGTGCATTAAGGATAGGAAAATTGACCTTTTTCTTGTCAAACCCAATTCCAGTGTTGGTGATTTGGAAAATATGGATGTTGGTACATGGGAATGAGATTGTGGGACCTTCCCAGAGAGTGCAATTACAATTGAGGATTATGATATGGTAGAGGGGATTGGTGGCACTATACATGGGGGGGGGGGGGGGGGGGGAAGGTGATGACTCAGATTCAGATGTGAATTATGAGCATTCCAGTGACAGTGATTATGGGTTGAGTGAGGAGGATGATATGGCATATACTAAAAATGTTGATTTAAACACAGAATGACCCCACTATAAAGCCAAGGATCCAGCACCAACAAACACTAATGAGAGGTTGTATGAGGAAGAGGATGAGGGAGATGACTCAGAATCTGAATCTGATGGTGGTTTCTCCAGTTTGGATGAGGAAGAGGAAGAGGGAGATCAACCAACTATGCATACTAAATCAGTTGTTTTTAGGCCATTGAGAGGGAGACAAAAACCTATTTTTAGCAATGGCATGATCTTCAAGAGTAGGGGCTAGTTAGCTGAAGCTATTAGGCAACATGCCATTTTGCAGGGGAAGAATATCACATTCTTGAAAAATGAAACAGGGAGGGTGAGGGCTAAGTGTTGTTACAACAAATACACTCCAGAAGAAATCAGTCAAGGCAAGATTAGTTGTCCTTGGGAGCTATCTGCCACTGATAAAGGGAAACCCAAAAAGACATTACAAATTAAGGTCTACAATCCAAACCATAATTGTGGGAGAGTCTAACACAATAAACTGATGAATAGTAGTTTTGTGGGTAGGATGTTCTTTGATGATGTTGGGTGGTGGCAGAGGAAGAAGAAGCCATGGTGTAAGCTGGAGAAGAGAGACTGGATTTTTCTTAGGTAGAGAGAGAGTAGAAAACAGAGAGAAAGAGAGAGAGGAGAGAGATACAGAGAGATACCTGGTTCTTTTTTATGGAGAGAGAGAGAGAGAGAGAGAGGAAAATGTTGTCTAGTTTCCCCCCTTTATGTATACACAGTGAGGCAGAAAAATTGGATGTAAATGTTCTCCAGTTGGCGCCATTTGTGGTGGGAGGAGAAGAATGAGATGGAATGCCCAATGTACCCTTTGACATGGCTTCAGACATTCACGTGAGTAGCACATGTGCTACTTTCCATCCTATTTTCTAAGAGCAAGCCCAACAAACTCCCTAAATTTTTCTCTACAAAAAGTAGTGAATAGTGTTTTATTTACTCACATCTCTTTCAACACTCCAACAATCCTCTCTATTACTTTCTCTATACCAATTAAATAATATAAACTAATACATATAATATATATTATACACATAAAGAGGAGAGAGAGGAGAGAGAAAGAAAAGAAAAAAAGGATTAAAAAATGGGTAGGGAGTGAATAGTGGCTCCGTAAACAGAGGGGTATTTAGGGAGCTACTGTTCATCAGAGTATTTTAGGGAGGGGTTTAGGTAGTCTGTTGGAGCTTAGTTTTGGGATTTGACTCCCTAAAATAGGGATAAGGAGGGATTTGAGTCATCTGCTGGGCTTGCTCTAAGGGCAGTTACCATTTGGATCACATGGAATAGATATTGATAGTTGGAGGATGACATGGGTTGTTTTTGTAGTTGGAGGAAGATATAGAAAAACCATGGATAATTTGAGGGTTGTTATCAAAATTCACTCCAGAAAAATATAGCAATTATGAGGATTTTTTTTTCCCGTAAAACAGAGAGAAAAAACAAAAAGTAGAGTGAAAGGAGGAGAAAAAATCGCATCTGATTATTTTCTCAGAGAGAGTAAACAAAACGCATTTGACTCTCTCTCTCTCTCTCTCTCTCTCTCCCCTTTCTTCCTAACCAGTCGATTTTATTCCGAATCAGATCCCGCGCTTCTCTCTCTCTACACTGAGCTTGTGCTTTATCAAATCTATACACACTTGTGGAGTACTTGCGTACATACATTATTGATTCATTCATCTCTACTTTCAATTCTGTGCAAAAAAAAAGAAGAAAAAATTCAGATTGCGGACTCACAATTCTTCGTCGGTGACCTCAATTTCTCCCCTCTCTGAAAACCCAACAGGTAAAAATTCATATATACGTCTATCTATTTATGTATATATGTATGTATTGTGTATTCTAACCAAACCAAATCCGAGTCTTATGTCTCAATCAATTGGGCTCGTATTTTTTTTTTCCATTGAGCACGAAAACTGAGCCTTGTATCCCAATCAATTATTGGGCTCCTCTTTGTTGTCCATTTAGCTCTGTTTCTATCTAGAGAATTGTTTTGATTTTTCGTTCATATATTCTGCTGTTGTATAATGTGTCTGCTTTTACTTGCTCGTTTATTCATCAATATCTCCAATTTTTTGGGTTTTTTTTCTAAATCAATTTGCATGTCCCTTATACCTTAGAGATTTTGTTTGGTTGCTCTTTCACAGGGCCGGCCATGACATTTTGGTCCAACGTGAAGTTTGAAAAAATGGGGCGTTTTTATTTATTACTTGAAAAAAATAAGGAGTAAAACGATAAGTCAACTTTAAAAAGTAATATTATCATCTGTATTCAGCAAATATGAAAGTCTAAATTTATGCATTAATAGGAAATTTTAAAAACAATCACTTCTTTTTTTGATCTGCAAAAACAATCACTTAAAGATGACTTTTTTGAACATTTGCATTTGAAGCAGTAAAAATAATAATTATGCTTACGCAACCAATTTTTTCTTAGTTGATGGGTTCATTCTGAATAAATTTAATGTTTTTTTGGTAAGGGAATGAATAAATCTAATGTTATGGAGATATATTTAATGAATACTTACAGAATTCCATATGGGTCCTTATTTTTAGCAAATTCTGGAGGACTCAAATGCCCAAGTCGTCTTACTCGCCTTTGCTCAGGGCCAGTCCTGCTCTTTCAGAATTGGTTTCATATTTATGATGTGAACAAACTTAATTTGGTTGACGGATTAATCCCAAAACTCCTTTTTCTAGCTCTTTTTTTTCTTTGCTCATTTTTGAAAACTATTTTGGCTCAAAAATGTCGGACCGCTTTTCCACCAACTCTCCTAAAACCAATTGGTGGTAGGAAAGGGTTTCAAGTAAGTCTTTTATGGCATTCGACATCGCACCCGCAAGTCTGTTTTTAGAGCGGCCGCAGAGAGTGGCATCGTGTAACCAAATCCATGGGGGCACTCCGGGCCCAACAAAAAAAGTTTAATAGGACCCTCGAATAAGTCTATAGGAATTAACTCCATATTACTTTGAATGGAATCTCTTTTTTGGATAACTCAGTGTGTCCGGGTCAGGTTATGCTCATCTCTACTGATCTCTATGGACCAATCCCACTATCTAGTAGCGGGTTCAAGCCGAGGCTAAACCCAACAAGATTTGATAGCACCTAGGAGGTTTTGGACTTGAGTTATGGGAGAGAGGAAACCTATAAGTTCCAGGCCTTGATCTGGCCATCCCCTTGGGTCGATGGAATCTCATCATCCAAGCATAATGAATTGGTGTCGTACATTCGTAGCCATCGGAAAATCATTTATGTTTTGTATTTTAACATCACAGTGTTCTGAAAAAACGATGCTGAAACAGCAATAGAACAAGGAATGAGATTCAGTTACGAAGCATGGGTTCTAGAGTTTTAGAATTCATTGGTATTCTAAGCATTTTGTGATCAGCCTGTATCTGAAAATGGTAATGGGACAAGGTTCTTTTTAGTAGACTTACTACCAATTTTCTGAGATATAATGATGCATAACCTATGTAGGACCAGAATGCTATTTTTATTTCCTTATGGATGTCTTAAGGAAATACGAGTTTGATTCTTCGTTAACTGAACTTCGCATATGAAGCATAACATGAAGCACGACATCGTTGAAAAAATGAAGAATCAAACTCTACCATTCCTAATGGGATGGAAAACTCTACCATACCTCTTCAATTCTGGTGACAATTGTTTCTGTCAGTGTCTGTCTTTTGGAGCCTGTAATAAGCTGACTCAGATCCTTTACGGTGGACTCTACACTGACATTTTCAAGGTAAACGTAAGAACCACCCTTTAGTATATGCCCATGAGGTGTTTCCTCAAATGCTTTAAGCAGGTGCCATTTAGTCCTTGGTCTGATATTTATCATTTTTATTAAATGCTTTTTGTGCTTTTCATATTTTGCAATAGCCCTCCAAGATTACAATTCCTGGAAAACATTTGTTGATCCTTTTGGAAAAAACTTGTACTACTAGTTGTAGTATCTTAGGTTCTGTCTTATATTTTGTGTAAATCGTTGATGGAGATATATTGTTTGAAACAGAAATGATGCTTGGAGAGGCGTCAAATGATCGTGGTGGGGAAATTAAGGTAAGTTTTGGTTACCAATGCAGTGGACAACTCGATAATTCCCGTGCCATGCCCAAAGGAATTGAAATTTCATCTGGGGTTAAACTACGAAGAGCCAACAGTTCCTTTTCTTGCCTATCTGGGGCTGCCTTAAGTGCCAATGCCACATTGGCCAACACAAATATCTGCAATGGCTTAATTGGGGCAGAAATACTTCCAACTCTTGACTCCCCAAAGTCGTTTCGAAGAATACCTTCTTCACCCTCGGTTTCAAAGTTGGATCTGTTATCGTCTTCTCTCCAAAGTAGCATGTCAAACTTAAGTAGTAGCCCTTCCACTCCCTGTGGAACACCTGAATATGATTCCTTTTTGCTAAAGCCCATGAGTGCTCCTTCCAGAAGTGAAGGTTT
>JAXBDA010001048.1:0-42500 GCA_036023075.1 Gaultheria prostrata | reverse complement strand
TTTCCCCCAACTATAATAAGGAGGTGCCTATTTATTTGGTGTACCTAATATCTTTAGGGCTTCGTTCTTCACCTCTCCAAATGGATGTGCACTTGTACGGGAACAAATACGTGTACGCAATGGTATGGCAAAACCTAAGATAGGTAGGGTATGGGTACGGTCTAGGTACAACTATAACTAAGGACATACACATGAGTTTAATATTGGGTAGGCGAATACTAAATATTTTTATCATATATGAAAGGTATTGGGTTTGGACATAGTAAAAGAATATTATGCTATCGGTCCAACAATCATTTGTAAAATTGTTCACACAAATACACACTCACAAAGGAGCCCATTCTTGCCTTTTGTAATCATCCACCTTCTCAATAAACAACTATGATTGTAAAGAAATTTTGAAATTTGGGTAGGGCGGTCGCCTGGGCTCATCCCCTCGGTCTGTCCTTGGCTATATCAATTTATATTTTTATAACATAATTACATGCTATTTCATCAAATAATTGAAATAGCTAAATGACTTGGGCGGTTAAGAATCCAACATCAATTAACTATATTAACGCCAAGCTTAAGGTATAACTAAAAGTTTAATGCCATTAAACTAGGGAACCGATGGACCGAAATCTTAATGCTATAATTATGTTAAGCATAGAAACATGAAATCTTATCTTATCAACTTAGCCTCATGGCCCTCATCTCTATATCTCTATATTGGTACAGTTTGATATATAATAGGGAACTTTTGGGGTAGGAAAAAAGTTAAAGGGAAAAATCTCGATGCGTAAGTATCATGCTAAGTACTAGTATACGGTACATTACGTTTTGTGTCTCCGTTATGTATTTAGAAGTATCATGCTAAGTACTAGTATATGGTACAGGTACAACGAGATTTTAGAAGTACTTGTGCTTCATAGCTTGTTGCTAATCTAATGGTATTATTATGATCGCGTATAAATTATTAAAATATTATCTTTTGGGAGGGAACCCCTTTTGTGACCATGAAAATTATATTTTTGACAAGGCAAGTGTTCTAAAAGTCGGATTAGGCTACTCATTAGTCAGTGCCTAGGTGCTAGGTGACAGTCCGCCGTCCCGACTAGGGGCTAGGCGATAAGAAGATTAGTCGGTCGCTAGGCGAGATTAGTCGGCGAATAATCGGCTAGGCAGATTAGGAGGTAGGTGGGATTAGCGTAGTTTAAATATAATATATACATCTACACTATACAATGTAAATGATGTATATCTAAACTTAAATCGATGTAAATATAATGTATAGATCTACGTTATGCAAAATAAAGTGAAATCATGTGTGTATCGGCTGCATTTCTTGTTAAATTAAGTGTATGTAGGATATTTTTTTTTCTGTTTGGATACTCCCTCCGTCCCTTTTTAAGTGTGTTACCTCGTAATTCCAATTTATTTTCTCTCACATCAACTTTTACAACTTTTACATCCAGTTTCCACTACTTACCATTATCAATATAATAATACCCACTAACTTTTCAAAAATGAATTTATTTTTAAGGGCAAAATAAGAAATGTACCCACTAACTTTTCAAAACACACTTATTAAGGGATGACCCAAAATGGAAATGTCTACACTATAAAAGGGACGAAAGGAGTACTATTTAATGTTTTATTATACTTGTGTTTTCTACTTGCTCAAAACTTGGGGAGGGGGAATGATAATATTATTATAAAAAATTGAAGGGAAAAACTAAAAAACCAACTAATTTCTAGACACCGAATCCCCGATTAATCAGCCTAGGCGCTAGACGGTGCCTAGCTGCCTGATGACTTTTAGAACATTGTTATTTGACCTTGGCTGACCTCGCAAGTCTCAAAGCAATTCAGAGGATAAATGATATTCTGATTTCTCTTCTGACCTTGCCTAAGAATGTCAATTGGGTCATCCAGTGATAGGAGAGAATAAAAGAAACCCAAGAAAGTAATCAATTTTGCTTCAAATCACAGGCCAAGTGGAGAAGCAAAAAATATGAGTGTACATCTAAAACTTGTATTAAGAACTCATATTGATTTATTCTGTGTGTCTGTGTTTTTGTGGAGAATAGTAGGTTTGGGAATAATACGTCACATTATGCTGTTCAAGATTTTATGGAGAGAAATTTCAACAAAAGAAAAAGGTTTTGATAAAAAAGAATCAATACCCTGTTAATATTCTGTGCTAAAGAAAGGTGAGTTAAAGCAAGTTACCTTCAAATGCAATACTCCAAATATCAAATCTACAACCAATTGATTGGATTCTATGCCTTAAGACGAAATCTGTGCTCATGAATTGGGATTGGTCGCCCGGATTGGTTGAGGTGTGTAAATTGACCCGAACACCTGGGTTTTTGAGAAGAAAAAATGTATTGAGATTGCGTATTATTGCAGGGTTACCTTTCAATAATCAAAACTAGTGCAGGCATAACTTTCCCCACTTGCATTATTTAAGTTATGTTGCATTGTCATAAAACCTCAATGGACTTTTTGATTCTCCCCTGAGACATGTTACTGGATGGTGACAAGGGGCAGTGGAAAATTTGAAATACATATATAAGCTTGCTTTGGGACATGTTAACTACTTATATAACTTACAAAAACAATCTACTCCTATAATGCAATCTTATATGGTACTTATATAACTTGGTTGCCTTTATTTGGTGTTCGGAGTTGAATTTTTTTTCTTGCTTGTGTCAGCATCGCTTATCTAGTGGATAATATGGCCGTTGATGTGAAAACTAGCCACGTTATGCTAAACTAGCCACTTATACTTTATAGTACAAGTGGGACCCAATAAGTATACTTTTTTGAACCCGTAACGGGCGCAATGGTACACCCGTTAGCAAGACCCCTATCAAAATATTTCTACCATTGTGGACATACGGAGACCTAATTCGGTTTAACGTGTTTCTAGTCTATTGATACATTTTGTCACTCTACACAATGTTAGATTGGATAAAAGATTTGGCTCTTTAAAACAAGATCATTAAAAGCATTGCCATTTTGTTAAAACAAACATGTTTAAATGAGTGGCTTATTTTTCCTAAGGCATTGCGATACAAACAACCTGCACAAAAGACAATTTCAGAGCTAAAACACCCCATCTAAAACATCTTTGATACTACAAGTCCAAAGCTGTCCGTTCGGAGACATCCGATAGAATTGGAAAGAAACAAAGCCAAAAGCTAATCGTAGCACCAATAGTCTAGCGCACGTGCTCTCTCTCTATCTCTCTCTCCACATATATATTCACAGTTTTTTTTTCCTTCATTATCCATACAATATCAATGCTTGATGCACTTCTAGCCCATTCATCATCATCAAACAATACCCACTGTTTGATCCCAGCATAATCATCACATGATATAGCACCCATTGGGGTCCTCATCACTGAAAATACAAAAAGTATCCAACGGCGTCGCTTGCACCGGATAAACCCCGTGTTTTGTAGATGCATACGTGTACGGTGATGCAGAAACATAGTAAGTGGGACCATCACTTTTGCTAGGATTGGCTGCATTGTGACTAACCAAGTAGACCGGATCAGGTACATAGTAAGCTGGGTTGTAAAACTCTGCATGCTGACGTGTATGGCACAGATCAATCTGATCCATACCATGATCTGGCCCCACTTTTTGATTTTTTGATCCAGTGGTTGCAGGTGCACCTGGTGGAGATGATCCGTTGCTGCCGGAATTACCCTTTCGCCCTCTCTTCTTCTTCTTTTTACCACCATGCCCTCCACCCATTCTCTCCACAACTCCACTGTTACCAATCCCACTATGATCCACCGCCGGAGACATCTCGCCGCCGGGTACCTTTCCCGGCGACTTCCCTTCACTATTTGTAGGTTTCACTTCAGAATTCTCAATTGGGTTTTCAACTTCCTCACCAAAACTGTCTTCATTTTCTTCAGGGTCATTTCCTTTCGCACCATTCTCTGCTTTGCAGAATTTATTCTCTTTTCCGGCGGCTTTTCCCGGCCAAATCTCTGCATGTTTTCCAGTTTTGACAAGTTTCTTGATCAGAGTCTCTGCCTTCACATTTCCAGTGACTGTGACCTTTTGTTGCCGTGAGTCAATAGTTGTGGTATAAACACCTGCAGATGTACAAGAAAATGACTATCACATGTTATTTATTTATATATATTTTTCCTGACAAAAGAACTACTCCACAGAGAGGCCACTAATTATACTCCACTGTAAGCGGTGCAAATCTCCGGATGACCGAACAACCACCACGGTTTGACCACCTAGTTCAGTAGGTAGCAGCCCTGATTAGACTCGAGCCCTGACCACATTGGGACAAAGCCAAGTGCTTTCCGCTAGGGCAAACTCCTAGGTGGTTCGGTCAAATGTACATTTGATTACAATATTTGAAATTTGAATGACAGTGAAGGATTTCGGTATGGATATAGTATTTACCATCTATGTTTTGTAGAACTTTCTTGACTTTTCTCTTGCATCCTTCACAGTGGATGGAAACTTTCAATACCCATGTCTGAAATCATGGAGATTGACTTATTAGTAGTTAAACAAAAAACACACCCCACAAAAAGGAAGAAAGTAAACATGTACTAATAATTAAGGAAATATTAGAGCATATGTAGAAATTATTAACATGAACACACCTGATATTGCAGTGGCTCCAAAGGTTCTCCAGCAGCAGATGCTGTGGCCATGAGAGAGAGAGAGAGAGAGAGTTGAAGAGGTTCGAAGGGTTAAAGAAATGAATGCAAGATGAGACATAGGAGAGAGTAGGAAGTACGCCTAATATTAGTGCGCAGGTCCACTTGTGTGATTCTATTTTACAATCACCATTTTTCCCCCCTCCTCTCACATCCTATTTTTGAAATGTTATCAGGAGTTAGGGCTTCAAACAAGCTGAATCGATTTGAGCTTTAGAATGTTAAGGTTCATTCGTTTAATTTTTAAATGAACTTGAGCCGAACTCAATCTTAATGGAATTTTGATGAGCCGAACTTGCCTAGATTTGAATCGAATTTGAACTTATTCATGAGTCTTAACGTGTAAAAAACATAAGGTATGTATGCTCTCATACAAGTCTAGAACTTTAATGAAAAATTTATTTTGTACGTAAATAAGTACATACATATATAAAATCATAGTAAAATACTCCCTCCGTCCATTTTTAAGTGTGTTGCCTCCTAATTCCAACTTATTTTCTCTCTCATCAACTTTTATAACTTTTACATCTACTTTCTACTACTTACCCTTATCAATATAATAATACTCACTAACTTTTCAACAAGTAATCTACTTTTAAGGGCAAAATAGGAAATGTACTCACTAACTTTTCAAAACACATACTTATTAAGGGACAACTCAAAATGGAAATGTCTACACTATAAAAGGGACGGAGGGAGTATAAGTTTATACTAGTACATTTAAACATGGACAAGTTATAAAATTTTCATAATGTATATGTAAAAGTCTAAACATATTCAAGTTTGTACGTGTTATTCTTAGGAGATATACACATATATTTCAGGTTCATGAGCCTAATCGAGCTGAATACTGTCAAATTTAGGTTCAGCTCATGTAGTACTCTAATGAATTTTCACCTAGTCGAGCCTTGAACAGTTCAGGAATGACTCTGTTAATTTGCAGCCTTATTTGGAATGAGATCATTTCGATAAGATAAACAGAAACGAAAGCAAAAACGTTAGATTATTTTAGTACGAGAGGAACGTGATTTGAGCGGTAAGATATCTACGGTGTTTGGAGGAATTACAACATTAGTATGCACCATGTATTCTAGGAACATACTAAATTGTTAGTAAATTATTTTCCAAAAGAAACCACCTTTTATTTTTATTTTTTTTCCTTCAGATATTGTGACTTTTGATTTTGTTTCTTTTGGAAAGAAACTATAGAGTTTGTTCAGAACGGCTAAATTCATTTTGCCCTCATAATTCAACTTTTTAAATTTTTCTCTGCGCAATTAACCACTATAATCTCAATTTCCTTTTCTTCAACCTACCCCTACATCTGTGTCCACCCTCTTCCCTAACATGGCGGTGGCAACCTCCGCACTTTCCTCTCCCACCCATCCCATTCCGCCACCCCATCCCCTCTTCTTCCCTATTTCCCACCCCGCTCTTTTTTGGGTTCAATACATGCACCCACTATGTACGTTGCCTCATTTTTTCAGCATTGTACTGTACACATAACATAAATCTATTGGCGATGTGAGATATAGGCAATTTTTTTTTTTTTTTTTTGTGGTAAAGAAATCTCTAGCAGTACGAACCTAAAAAGGGCTTCACCATGTGCCATATGACAGAAATAATGTTTAAAGCTTCAATCATGTAAGTTTGAAATGAAAAGAAAGTAGTCCTAGTATTGTATTGTGATAAGACCAGCCAATTTACAGATCAAAATATCATAGCATCACATCATGCACTCCTATTTGAAGAACATAGTGAAATTTGAAGTCATTTTTGCTTACCACATTACATTCCCACAATGGTTAAGAAATCTCATGTCCCATTTTGCGATAAGACGGTCTTGGTGAGACAATTTTCGGACACGCTGGTGATTAAAGTCATTTATTTTTAAGAATTCGTCGAGAAATTGCCACTTTAAAATTTAGGTTGATCGGATATCTTTTTGATATGTGTTTGCAACACCTTAAGTCAATACAAAAATGGATTCTAATCCGATGTTTCAATCTTTTTTTATCAGCATAAATGTGCTTCAGAAATATACTCTGTATCAGTGATATTAGATCGACACGATTCTAAGCGTGACCAATATTATTAACGAGTTTTAAAAAAAGAACGACTCAGATCAACATAGTGAGCCCGAAAAAACCCTAATTGGAGACTCTCAAGGTACAAAGGTGTCTTTCACAATTAAGTGTAAGCAGTGAATCTAGTGAGGTACTTGAGGATAATAAATGAATTTATCAAACCAGTTTCAGTAAATTTAAAGTGATTCATAAAATGATGCAAAGGAGGGTAGCTAGTAAGGTACATGAACCATCTCAGCAATCAAGACAGAAAGAGACATTGAAAGCTGGATCATTTATCATGAAAGAACCCCATCCAAAGCACCTTGAAAAGTGCAATCATTTAGTAAGTAACAAAAAATCTTTCTTAGATCTAAATAGTTAATGCAATAAGTCAATTCCTCAAAAATGAAAATACCTCGAAAAATCATGTACAAGGAAACTTTATTTTTTGATCTAAAAAAATTACACGTATTTTTGTAAGGATCTATTTTAGGATGCAAGGAGTAAGAGTTGTGGAATACATTATACATGCCAGCATTCTAATTACATCAAACATAAAAAAAAAAAAAAAAAAGTCCTTGATTCAATGGAACCGTTTCGCAACAACTAACTTAAGCCAAAATGACCTTAGCACTTTAAGTCAGTAAGCTAAAGACAAGTCGTTCCACTAACTTTGGAAAATTACTTGGAACGACCCTAAGAATGTCATTTCACGTTCCCACCCAATCTGAGTTCGGAAAAATTGCTGGAACGACCCGACTTAAGAATGTGTGTTCCCTTTGTCAAACAACCTGTCTTAACTAACCTTAAGTCAGGTGTTGCCGAAGGGGGAAGTACTTAAACGCATATCCAAATTTCAATGAAATTTGCTTATAGGGTACTGTCGATTCCAGAATCCAGATGAAGGTACAGTTATACTCCAATAGCTTCATCAATCAATGAATACAATACCAATCATATGATTACAGCTGCGACTCTGGACGAACCAAGTTGAATGAAAGCTATTTATACCTCCTAATCTTCCATTTAAGTTATGTAATGCTGACATAAAAAAAAAGGTTACCAATAGTTAAATTTTGACACCCAAGAAACAATTAGCAAGTAATGAAACAAAATGCCCAAAATAAAATTTTAGGAAGAAAGCTTAGTTAAGAAGGAAATCAAGAAATATATGAATGCCAATTTCATAAATATCATTGATCTCATATGCACCTTACACAATGAAGTACATAGTGAGGGAGAACTAAGGTAAATGTCTTTCCATACAAATTTCACCAGATTAAAGATCTGTCTTGAGCTAGAAACAAATTTCAGATTTCTACCTCTTTTAACTTACCAAAAACAATACAACACTGACAAAATGCAGTTTCAGGCTATGATGAGCTTGAAAATGATGAACAAATGCAAGGGAAATAGACCTATTGTTCTGGGTCTTTGGGATTATCCTCCTTGGGCAGATCTTCATCAACTTTCTCATCATTACTCTCAACCTTGGCTCCTTGAGCCTCTTTCACTTCCCCTGAAACATCCTGTAACTACAAAAAGTCGGAAGTAGTCAGCCCAGATGTGGATTTTGAAAGCATAGACTGTCGTAAGAAAATCAGTCCTTCAATAACAAAACTCAGATGGCTTACCCCCAGGTTTTTTAAGCTAGCAGTAACATCTTCTTGCTGTTGGTGGAGAGTGGTCCTCAATTCTTGAAATTCCTTGTACATTGCACGAAGCAAAGTATTACATTTAAAACTCTATTCATATCAATAAAATGAGACTTAAGGGAAATATCACGAGTTTCTCACTGATCGAAGTTGCTCCACTTCAACATTGAGTGTTTTCTTGAGTTCTGAAAGCTCCTGCAAAAAGAAATTCGGAACACCAGTTGTGTTAACATAATGACAAATTTAATAAGACCAAAAGCGAAATAAACGTTTGCAAAAATTCAATTGGCCAAAAGGCATATGATTAAATATATTAATGTCACTACAAAGATCAGATTTTAACAGAAGGCCTAAGGCACAACCAAAGGGATCTCCATTCAAAATTAGAAATAAACTGTTTGCAAAAATGCAATTGGCCAAAAGGCATATGATTAAATATATTAACGTCACTACAAAGATCAGATTTTAACAGACGGCCTAAGGCACAACCAAAGGGATCTCCATTCAAATGATTACAATTACAAATACCTTATCCCCACTCAAGCAACCAAGGAAGTTCATCAATGCGAGGACTCAGTACAAAAGTACAAATAGAAATCATCATCCCACTTGTTTTTCTTGTAATGTACGGATGTTTGATTAGATGCCCCATTGTACCCATTAAAACCGAATAACAAACGTAGCGCCGTTTAATGGAGAAAATTCTCACAAGTGACCTATACATCTGGAGTACAGATGCTTTGATTTGGTTGTCACAGAATGAGTGAAAGCAAAGTATTACAATTCTACAACATCACAAAATGAGGTTCTCTCCCCAGAGCTTTAATTTCTTCAGCTCTCCGGCATTTCCGCTGCTTGTGTTGGCACATTGACTATTGTGTTACACTCATTCTGCCACTTTTCTGAGTAAGAGGGTGACTAAAGTGTTGTTGAAATTACCAGCCCGTGGTTGGTCATTTGGTGCACAAAAGTTCATGCCAGGCACTAATACTTAGCAATTGAGAGAATAAGTTAGATGTACGGTAACTCATCAAGCTGGATGTCAACTAAAGCATAAGAGAAGTATGGAAAGGGAAACAAGCATGTAAACTTCTTGTGCTAAATTGGTGCTATTTTCAATGTCGTTCCTTGGACTGATATAAATCTAATAACTGACAGTTTTTGTTCTAATTCTCTAGACATATAGTCAGGTATAGGTATTTTGATACTCATAGCACAAATACAAGATCCAAAGAAAGCATGATAATGACATAGCAAATATAGAACACAAATACCCAAGTCATGCACCAGCAAGGCAGAGGACTAAAGTTAAGTTCTCGGAGGCATGAGTCACATTTCATTTCACGCAATGCCAACAAGGGTGATAAACCAAGCAAATAATCCACAAATGAATAGCTACATAGTGTAAAATGGAGGGAAAAAACGAGCATTTTCAACTTGAGTGTCTAACTTACATCACGGTAGGTCTTAACTTGAGTGTCTAGCTTTGACCTCCAACTTTGTAGGTCCTAAACATGAAACAAACATCTGTTATAGCCAGAAATAAGAGTCGAAAACTGTCGAATGCACCAGAAGTTTGCACAAAAATGGCAATATATACAGAAACAATCTCTGTATTCCAAAGTAGGTCTTAATTGAAATCACCTGTTTAAGCCCTTGAATCCTATTAAGAAGTTCAAGCCTTGATTCACTCAATTCCTGAGATACAAACCCAAATAGGATCACTTAAACAAACATCTTATTAGGTTTGCCAACCTAAACATTTCAAGAAGCAAAACCTAAAACATCTCAAATTACCGCGATTTTGGAATTCATTGGCACTATATTCTCCTTCTTCTGCAAAAAAGATCAAACAGAGACCCCAAAAATGCCCAAATCAGCAGTAAACAAGCACAGATTCAATCTGAACCTAAAACCTAAATATCAAATTACAATTTTCTCACGCATACATATACATAATCATGTGTGCGAATCAGAAGCAAGCAATCACAATTTCAATCTCAATCTAAAACCTAACTTTCAAAACACAAATATGTCCAAATATATGTAATCATGTGCGAAACAGAAGATGAAGCGAGAGAGAAGACTTACGGAGGATAGAGGAGCAGCGGGAGGGATGGAAGGAGTTGAATCTGAACTCGCCATTTGGAGAGAAGAGAAATCGAGTTCTAGGGTTTTGTTGGGGCGATGTTTGAAAATGTAATCTCTATCTCTCTCTCTCTCTAGAATTCAAAATTTTTGAGGGGGGGAGTGGGCGGGGGCCGAATTGATAGTAAGTGTATTTTTGAAGTTCGAGATTTTTGTCTGTTCTATACTTCCGGAGTAGTATTTGGTTCTACACTGGATCTGATTCTATACGGTTTTTTTTTTTTTTTTTGATCTGGATTCTATACGTTTGTTATGGTACTTCTTGTTGTTAAGGGGCGTAAACCGGGTCGGGCATGCACGGACACTGCACACAAATGGGCCGCGTAGGGCTCGGTCTTGGTATGACACGATTTTAGATGGGTAAAGCACGGGTACAACACGCAAGTAGGGATGACAATTTCCTCCGACCCGTTCGAATTCAATCCGGTCCCCGATTCGAATGGATCGGTGTTTTGGAGATCTGTTCGGGGATTGGAGCGGATTTGGAGATTTTAAAAAAAAAAAATCGGGGATCGCATTGGAGGCGGGGATAGGTGTATCCCCGCTTCGAATCCGATTCGATCCGTCCCCGAATCCCCGTTTCTATATATATACATTATATATAAAGAAAAAATAATGAAGAAACAACTGTTACCCACACACTCTCTCTCTCTCTCTCTCTCTCTCCTGTTCTCCTGTCTAATATCTTCTTCTCCTTTTTTTTTTTAATTGAACGGTGATTTTCTTCCCCTTTGAAAGAAGATGCTCAAGTCGTGGTTGAGGACTCGAGGTTATATATTTCTTGATTTCCAACTCTAATCTTCAGAATCTTCCTCTTTTTGTATTTTTTTTGCATTTTTTTAATCCAGAGTTAATTAGTCAGACCAAAAAAGAAATCAAGGAATTTTCCCGAATCCCCATTTGGATACCCGTTCCCCGTTTGGGGCGGGGATGGAGGGGAGAAAATAATCCCCATTGGGGATCGGAGCCGGGACGGGGACGGGGACTAGGATTGGGGAGGGATTCGGGGATCGGGGGCGGGGATAGCAGTGTCCGGCCCCGATCCGTCCCCATTGCCAACCCTACACGCAAGTGGTGACTAGCTAATGCGGTAGAGCTCTTGGATGCCCCACACAGCATCCCAAGATCGAGTCTCATTCCCTCCTCCCCATGTACATAGATTAGGAATGACGAATAACAAAAAAAAAAAAAAACACGGGTACAACACATTAAATACTATACCAATTTGTATTTAATTGTATTAAATAAATTGACTCGCTATGTCATAATCATAGAAACCTAAAATCAGTACTACATAAAAATACGGACTTGGGGTTCCCGTAGTGAGCTAAGTCACTACATCTCCGTAGTGACCTCAATTGTGGGCCCTTTGAAAATTTCATTTGGGATCTGAACCATTCACTTTTTCATAAATTTTGAGCACATCATGCATATACAAAATTATGATCATCGAAGATTGGTTAGACACACAATTTAGACAAATTTGTCGTACAGTGTATTCTCCAAATGATATTAGCCATCCATATAAATGGTTTCCGAACATATGGTTACCAATATCGAATTAATTTATTATTTTACATAAATGATCTACTCAACATTCTCAACAAATTGTATGGTTCCGATTCCAAATATTGATTGTAGAGGACCCACAATTAAGGTCACTAAGGGGATGTAGTGACTTGGGTCACTATGGGAACCCCAAATCCAATAAATACCTCTAATATTTATAAAATTAGTATTTCATAAATAAATCTATTTAATAATTATTTGTTTCAAAAGAATATATATAGATATAGTTGTTACACCCAAAAAAAATTTCTTCACGAAACTCGTTTGAAGATGTGCTTGCACGGGCACAGCACGACATGATTAAAAAGGATACGACATAGCATGACACGACACGGCAAGATTAAAGTAAACGGGTCCGCACAGCACAACACGATTAAAAAACAGCATGACACGATTAAGTAAATGGACAGATACGATACGACACGAAGCCTAATGGACCCTGTCGGCACAACACGGTCCTTTGACACTTCTAGTTCTCGTGAATTTTAATAGCTTTGTAAGTTTTTTTAAAAATGTTTTTTACATTGGCATTTTTATTTTCGCTCGCACATGTACATTATATATGTAACTAAATATTTTTATCGCATTTCAAGTTTATGTGTACTCGTATAGATTTTGGTTGACAATACCGCAAGAATGAGCACCACTACATACCCAAAAAATATATACAGAATTGATCCAGAATTTAAAAATCAATGGTCTAGACACTGATTTTCAATTTTTGGATCAATTCCTTGTATATTTTCAGGGTACTTAGATATTCAAGAATAGGCCAAATTAGAGCATTTGTTGGATACTCGTTGGAACTTTTAAAAGATAGTTGAGCAAGACAATATTAGACGATTCGTTAAAAATTTACGCTACTCGAGAGTGACTCAATTAAAACTCATTTGTAAGTGGTGGGCCTGGTGGCTAGCTCATGCGGTAGAGCTCTTGGATGCCTTACGGTCTATACTGCATCCCGGAATCGATTCCCCATTCCTCCCTCTCCATATAATAGATTATGAATGACGAATAATAAAAAAAATAAAACTCGTTTGATAGCGATACGAGATACGAAGCAGGGTGTTGGTTGACACTTGACACTATAACGTGACTTGTATTATGGGCCCTATTGCATTGGGCTCGTGAGCTCCTCTATTACAGTGCTGGGTTTTTTATTATCTCTCATTGGGGCCTATTCTGGATCCTGGCATTGGGCTCGTGAGCAGAAGTTTTTGATCATCTCATCAATTGGGTCTACCACTAGACCAAGCTTGCCTTGCCATTCGGGGCCCGGTAGGGGCTGAAACGAGCTGTTTTTTTCCCAAAGGAGGCCCAACGCAGATCAATCTCAAATGAGTTCCAATCGAGTTAATCGTGAACGGATCTTGTAGAGTTTGAATTTTTTCTATGTTGTACACTAAATGAACCAAGTAGTAGCTTGTTCAAATCAATTTGAAGGCTTGACGGGCTTGACGGGGGTAAACTAATTTTAAGCAAATTCGAGTAAACAAAGTTGCCAGCAACTCCAAGAAAAAAGAGATTCGGAAGAGTATTTCCAAGGTTCAAGGGAAGACTTCCTTGAAGTTCGCTATACGATACATCAAAAACAGTGATGGAAGAGATGTTAAATATTAGTGACGGAATAGTACCGATCAACTGGTTGACTGCCAACCCAATTAATTCCAAGTTTCTCAATCGACCCAGAGAATATGGTATACTCCCGCTAATACTATTATAGCTTGCACAAAGTTGAGACAACGAATATATATCGACCAATTTATGTCTGGCCAAATAGAGCTTGGAGAGAAAGCAGGGATGGAGAATGGAGGGGAGATTGACACATCTGAAGAATTATCCAACAATTTTGGGTGATCAGGTGGCGGCAATTCAGGAGCACTCAGTAATTTTTTTCCCCAAGTGTCGTTACAAGTCTAATTCGATTGGGACATCATGAAACTACTCCATGTAAAAGTTGGTGCCAAAATAAAGGCAACCAAGCCAAACTCACCAACAATAAGGGGGTGTGCTGCTAACTTGGTTTTTTTGGTTTTTTGACTTTTTAATGTGAGAGCTCAAAAAATGTGTTGGTTTTTTATGATTTTTTATGTGATGTATTGTGAGGAGATAACCTGTCTCGAAAAGCGTAATAAGCTTGCCTTTGACTTTTTGAATTAGTTGAACAGGGCCTAAAGACAACCAAGCCAAACATTTTTAAAAAAGATTCTCTCTCTCTCTCTCTCCCCTTTCTTTGCGCATGTTTGATATTCTTGTACGTTCTAGCATCTTCCCATAAATCTTGAAATACATCAGCTTACATTTCTCAGGTACTCAGACGACTTTAAAAGTACATGATACAACAATGTGACTGACTAAATGACAACCATTAATGGGGTTATTTGGTCACAAAGTTACATATTCTTTTCAAAATTTGCCCCATAAATTAAAATTCTCAACATTTAAAACTTGACCTGTCTCGAGGATAGTCGTCTTGCCACCCTCTTTTATCTCTTCTAGAAAAAAGAGAACAGAGAATCGAATTTCATTGAATTTTTTCTCTGGTTCATATTTTTGTTTTTGTGAATTCAATTTTAAGGCTCCGTTTGTTTCGATGTAAAATGTTTTCCGGAAAAATATTTTACTTATCTTTGGGTGTTTGGCCGGCAAAAAAAGTGTAAAACATTTTACAAAGTAAAATATTTTACACCATTGGGGTGAAAATGTTTTACTCACAAATTTTTGGTAAGTTGTTTTCCGAAAATCAAAGGTGACACTTCAAAATCTACTGATTTCAAAATCTCTCCCTCTCCTCCGCGCTGCTGCTACAAATCAACCACTGCCCCGCCTTCTGCTCACCGTGTGCGGCGGCAGAACGGGAGACTGCCTTTTCCCCACCGTTTTCCCGTCTCCGAGAACCCGAGATCAGATCTGACGGTTCAGACGACGTCAAAGCTTTCAGGTGACTTTGGTGGTGCTTTCTTGCGGCGTCGAGGTTTACTTTAGTTTTTGGGGTGGTTTCGGGCTGGAGTGGCGGGATTCAAATTGAGATTTGGTTTCGAGGTGAGCCAATTGCATCATTTGGAAGGTTAAAATTGTATTGTTTGATCCAAAAGATATGAACAGAATTGAATTTGGAGGTTTGGAGTAGAGCTCTTGAACTGAGTTAAACAAAATCCCATCAGAATTTGAGTCATTTGACCACGACGTCAGCATTCGGTGATGAAAAACGGTGGAAAAAATTTGTTCTTCAAAATGTTTTCCAAGTGTCAACCAAACACCAGAAAACAAAAGTAAAAAAAATAGTTTTTAGCAAAATTGTTTTACGAGTGTAACTTCACTCGCACTTTCCCAATTGGATATGTCTTCCCGATGCAGACGGATATATTAATGTAAGGTCTTGAATAATGTCAACCCTTGACCCTGTATTCACGGGTTCCTCCAATTCTTTTTCTCCCTTCTTCAAACTGTTTCGACATATAATTAATCGTATCATAGCTTGCTTGATGTAAACACACATTTTGATATTTTATTCCACATCATAGATCGTCATGACATAGCCTTATTAAAGTACATCCAATGAAGAAAGTTGCAGGTTGAGATGAACATAAAAAAACTCAAACTAAAAAAAATCATGAGAAGCAAAATGGAAATTAAAGCATAGGAGTCTATATGCAACATCCGAACAGTATGCAGCCACAACTTATCTTCAAGATCCATTAGACCTCGGAAACCTAGGACATAGGAAAGAGATAGTTAGATCACAAAATCTATTGCATGAGAGACATGATGAAATTAAAACTCGTGTATGCGTACATTATCGATCAACTAAATGAGAAGGATGTAAGAAGCTATGCACGCTTGAAAATCAGATTTATTGGCAACTTCTTGACTCTATTGATTAATTAAAAGGCCGAAATTAATGCATTCCTTACGTTTGCCATAACAAAATGGCAGCTATCTCAAATAGACATTTCTTTTCCTTTGGAAGCTGGTGTTAACACAAATAGCTTCACATCTTCAAAATACACAGTTTGCAAAGGAATTTGCATTTGATAATGAAACTATTGTGCTTGAATGACTGAGCATAGTTAACTTCGGAAATCTAAATTGATGAAGTTAATTGGAGCATAATACTTATTTTGTGCTTGACCAAACTATTGTGCCTAATAACTTCTTCCAATTACAAAGATAGACAAAGTAAAGTTAAATAGCAGTAACAAAATTTTTGTTTTCAGCAGTCATAGAGCAAACCAAAGTTTTCTGGATTAGAGCATGAATTCAATGTTTTCACTACTAAATACATGTTCGGTTTCTCAAGTCACTAAGTTCATACCTATTCATGATCACACCGCATCGCTAGTTTCCCTGCCTCGATGAGCACCAACTTCAAGCAAACTATTTTTGATTGCATGGAACTGGGACACAACGTCTTTAATGTCCATGCGATCTGTTGGCAGTTCTTGTGAACAAGCGATTCCTACTTTAAGTATTGAAACCAAGCACTCGTGAATTTTGTGAATGCTAGGAGAGTTTTGGGTCATAGTGTTGTTTAGTCTTGAGCTAGTCTCTCCCATGTCCCGCTGTTGAAACAACACGGGATCAACAATGTTTGCAACTTGTCCTGGAAGAGCCATCTTAGCAAAGGTGTGGAGACTCAGACCATCAGTAAACATACTGTCCGTAGGTCTCTTTCCTGTAAACATCTCCAATAAGAGGATGCCATAACTGTAGACATCACCGTAGGTTGATACCTCATTTCCCATGCCGTACTCTGCAACTCATGCACCATATACAACAAAAAGTTATAGATATCACCAGTTAGAAGCATATCAATGAAGAGTAGCGTACCTTTTTAATCTTTGTAATTTATTTTCAAAGATTAATAAATTTTTTGCCTATCAAAAAAAAAGAAAAGAAGAGTAGCGCACCTTCTACAAACAATTCTTTGCTTAAAAAACAAGTTTAGAGCATTGCAAATTGCATTGTTTCAAGTAAGCAAGAAAAAATCATGCATGTCTCTTCTAGGTGTAACTATAGAATGCCCTGACCTAAAATGAGCTTGAGTAAATTCCTAGTTATATTATCCTCCCCTGGGAGACTTATAAAAGAGGGAGTTTTGAAATTGGGTGTTTGGTTAATTACGCATTTGAGTCCCTAGAGTTTGTTATTTTACGCATTTGAGTCCCTAAAGTTTGTTGCTTACGCATTTGAGTCCCTAGAGTTTGTTGCTTTGCCATTTCTGATCCATTTTTTAACGGCTGGTGTGAAAGTCTTTGCTTTTAGAATTCACGCCATGCATGTGATAGATGTCTATAGTTTATCCCAGACTCCTATAACTTAGCTGGTTGCACATCCAAGCATATTTCAGTATGAGTTCTTTTTAACCTCTCTCAAAGCAAAATCTGAATTAAAATACACGGGCATAAAACTCGTGTTAGACACGAGGCCTTGAACCTAGTTGATCCAAATAGAAAGCTACACAAAATCTTCTTAACAAGTCAAAAATTCTGTTGACATGTCAACTAAACCCAATTTAAAATCTTGTCGGTCGCCCAAACCATCCCATCAAATCGGTGAATAGCATTCTCGCTACAAGTAACTCAATTGGTACATGTAGAGGTGGCAATTTAAACCCATCTAACTGGACCCGCCCATACCCACCCACCAATAACTCAACCCAACCCGCCCATGTTATATCATGGGTTTATATGGGTTCAACCCATATAAACCCATATTTAGATGGTTTTACATGGGTTGAAAATGGGTGACCCAAAAGAGACATCATCGATTTCAAATATTCAGAGCACATCAGCACATGGTTGCCTCTTGGGCTCTTTATTTTTTAATAAAGCCAAAAATACGTGCTTTATTGGTTTACTTTTGGCTTTATTAAAAAAATAATTAATTTTCATTATAATTTCATACTTATTAGATTCGTCTCGTCGAGAGGAACCAATAAACCACAAAAAAATTGATACAAAACTAATAAATGCAAAAAAATATTCAATAAAGACAAAATGAATAAACCCAAAAACCAGTTTTTTGTTTATTTGCCAAAGGAGGCGGGTGGTTTTCTTGTTAAAATTATGGACTTACAAAAATTAAAATAAGGCTGATTGTCTCTGCAATTAACTGAAATCGTTTTAAAGAGAAATTAAAATTGAAAATTGACTGTATTTCTAGGTTCTCTCTTTCTTTCAATTCACAGGAGGAGGTAAGGAATTGGACGGATCACGATGAGCCATGGCTTGGGTGGTTTGAGCTAGTAGGCATCGGATTGGGATTGGGTCTCGTGACCCCTGTAGATTAACTGGGACCCATCTTCTTCTCTCTCTAGAAAAAATATAGGAGTAATACATGTATGGAAGAGTGTATGGGTGATGAGTTACGAGGAGGTGGATGTGTTTTTTTTTTTAACAGGAGGTGGAGGTGGGTTTGAAATCGAATGCCTTTGCCAGAAATTCGTCAACCAGCTTCAATAGAGAGAGAAGAAAACGGGTTGGGTTGGGTTTGGCTTGACCCGCATTTGACCCAACCCATTTCAACCCACCTAATATTGACCCGCATTCGACCCATGACCCATTTTGACCCGCCCAAACCCACCCAAACCCGCCCATTTGCCACCTCTAGATACATGGTTTAGTAACAATCCGACCCGTACACCATACAACTAGCAGGTTGCATAATGTACCGGATTATTCCTTTACATAATTCAGAGTATTGGCCCTACTGCCGACCTTATAACGAGAACTACCTACCTACAAAAAGACTTAATCTTTCTTTATTCCGCGTAATTGCTCTCTTTGTAAACAAACAGATGTCATGTACTATAACATGTCCTGCATTCACTTTTGATTCCAATTAAAATGCAAACTGTGAGTTGTCAAAAAATGAAACGAATAAAATTTGAGAGCGAAGGCTTTTAGTGTTTCTAGAGTAATGTCCATTGACAACATAAAGAAGAAGAAAAACTCCATTTAGTTTAAATAAGTAACTAGAAACTATGTGCCAAATATTGCTCCTCAATACTTTGAAAGCCAGGTGATCTCGTGAGGGGTAAAACAAAAGAGTTGTCAGCTTTGTTACTGTGATTGAACTTGCAAACTCATTAGAGAAGAAGTTAATAATAAATCTAAATGTTGGTGGAAGTATAGTCACAAGGAAACACAAAATAACGTAAGAGGTACATTTAATTACCTGGAGCAGCATAACCTATAGTTCCTCTTATGCCAATGGAGCTTGATTGATTTAAAGAAGATTCACATGTTGCTTCTAGAAGAAATTTTGACAGCCCGAAATCACCCAAGTGTGCACTCATTTCATTGTCTAGAAGAACGTTGCCCGGCTTCAAATCACAATGAACTATTGGTTCTAAACAATGATGGTGAAGATAATCAAGCGCAGAAGCAATATCAATAGTAATGTTTAACCTTTGTAGAAGGTTTAAAGTCCTTGACTCCTCAAGTGCCTCGTTCTCATTTGGATGCAACCACTTGTCTAGGCTCCCATTGACCATGAACTCATAAATAAGTGCTTTGAAATCGTTACCCTGGTAGTCAACACTTGAACATGCTGTGATAACCTTTAAAAGGTTCCTATGTTTGATGGTTCTCAAAGCCTTACACTCAGCCATAAAACTTTTGAAAGCTCCACGGTATTGAAGGTTTATTACCTTCACTGCAACAATTGTTTCACCCTCATCAAGATCAAGAAGCCCTTTGTACACTGAACCAAACCTACCCATCCCGATCAGGTTGGCAGGAGAGAACTCATTGGTCGCTTTAAGTAGAGTTTGATAGGACACTTTCGGAAATGATTTACCAAACCATCTCAAAGTAAGTACTTCTGTTCTCTTTCTAAACCACAAACGATATAGAATATATAATCCCAGGATTAGTCCTAAAAATCCTAAAGATGTGGGGATTATTAACTGCTTAGTGGGCACAGATCTTTTCTTAGGAAATCTTTTCTTAGGAAATCCCATTAGGTGGCAACTGCTTAAGTGCAAATCAGCTATACCCCCACAAAGCTTGTTGTTACCCTCAACAGAAATAGCCGTTGCATTCTTAAATATGCCATTCTCTGGTACTGCGCCCTCAAAGTTATTGAATGATATATTTAGAAACTCTAAGAAGATGAAGCCTTCTAAATAATCTGGTATGTTCCCTGAGAAGTTATTGCGAGAAATATCAAACTCTACCATACCTCTCAGATTACTACGAGATGAAGGAAGGGTTCCAGAGAAATTGTTACCTTCCATATGTATAAACATCAATACATTGCAACTACCGAGAGTCTTTGGAATTTCACCAGACAACATATTCTCAGAAATGTCTAGAGATTCTAGATTTATTGAACGTCCGATTTCCACTTGTAAGGACCCAATCAATTTGTTTTGAGATAGGGTCAAATACAACAATGATGATAGACTCATAATTTCGTGGGGAATGATGCCAACAAGATTGTTTCTACTTAAATCTAAGGCTAGAAGTGGACACTTTTCTAAACTTGAAGGAATGCTTCCGTGAAAATTATTTCCCCCTAAAAACATCTCAGATAATGAAGTGAAATTTTGCAAAGATGATGGAATTTGCCCAGAGAAGTTATTATTCGATAGATGCAGAGTGTACAACTTTCGAAGGTTCCAAATATTAGCAGGAATTTTACCACTCAAATGATTGTTTGCAAGAGAGAAAAGCTCGAGATTGGCCAGATTCCCTGCACAAGTCGGAATGTTCCCACCTATCTCATTCGTGTGAACAACTAAGCCAAAGACAGCGGTGGAGAAATTGCAGATTGATTCTGGCAAAACCCCTCCGATTTGGTTTTCACTCAGATCCATGGCGCGTAAATTCGTTGCATTGATCACCGAGTCCAGAAAGCTCAAGTCATCTTTTTTTCGTGTCCCTAGATGATTGCCATAACAGTTCAACCACTCAAGACCATTCAGGTTTCCCAAAGGAGGAACTGTTCCGGTGAATTTGTTGACTGCCAACTCAAGTAAACTTAGGTTGGTGGCGTTAGATATTGAGATTGGAATGGATCCAGTAAACGAGTTGTTAGAAACTCCAAGAAAACCGAGATGGGGAAGAGTATTTCCAAGGTTCGAGGGAAGTCTCCCTTGAATTTGGTTATCTGACACAGAAATAGTACGGATGGAAGAGATATTAAATATTGGCGGCGGAATAGTACCGATCAACTGGTTAACCGCCAATGCAAAAATTTTCAAGTTTCTCAATCGACCCAGAGAATGTGGTAGACTCCCGCTAATACTATTTTCGCTTGCATAAAGCACCTCAAGAGATGATAGATTCCCGAAAGTTGAAGGCACTCCTCCTGTTAGATTGTTTTTTCCCAACCGCAGTACAGTGAGCTTAGTAAGGGAACCAAGCTCTGCAGGAATTTTCCCTACCAACCGATTGCCAGAAAATTCAAGATCAACGAGCTTAGAGCAACTTGACATATTGGATGGAATTTCACCCGTAATGGAATTATTAAGCACTGAGAATATTTTTAGTCTTCTCAAGCGGCTGAGTTCGGGAGGGAGCTCACCGCTCAAGCTGTTGTTACCCAACCATAGTTCCTGGAGAAAGCTTAAATTTGCAACGTGAGATGAAATAGAACCGTTTAGCTTCTGATCACGTAACAGCACCCTAGTGACCCTTTGGTGCCGACGGCCGCATGTCACGCCAAACCATCGACAGAAGTGGATGGATTCATTCCACGAGTTTAGAGCTCCAAAGGGATCACCAGTTATAGCAGACTTGAATGCAAGCAAGGCCAGGCGGTCAGTCTCGTTCCCCCCTTGCACTGGGCCGGCTAAAACATGAGGAAAGCCGTAACCCAAGCACAGTAATAGGAAACCAGCATGCATGAAAAGGAAGAGTACTGGAGATGCCATTGCAAGACCAATCTAGTGTACTGAAAGTAAAAACACTGAGTATGTTAGTTGTTTGGGATAACAACCAAAAACAAACGGTCAAAGTCAAACCAAAACAACATATAAGTAGCGAACCAAAGCCATATGAAGATATAATTTTGAGCATACAGAAAATATGGTGAAATTGAGAGAGAGAGAGAGAGAGAGAGAGAGAGAGAGAGAGAGAGAGAGAGTACCGTGAATTTGATCGGAGGAACTGAGGGGAGGTTGGGGACAAGTCTGATTTTGGAATAAGAGAGCAGGTGATGATAAAGGAGAAGGGGAATTGGGAGGAGGCAAGGTTTTTACTAGGAAAAACTACTCCATGGTCCCAAGGACATATTTAGATGTTTGTGTGTGTACTGTGTACTATGTACAATGTGTGGGGTAACAATTTTATTGTGATTGCCTTACTTCGCGGGGAGGTACTGGCGTACTGCACGCAAGCTGCTGTGCAGCAAAACGACACAGTTTTAATGGGTCTCCAATTTCTACTGGAAGGGGCTCTCTTTGGTCGCCTAAAAACCCTTTTTTTTTCTCTCGCGCACCAAAATATGAAGCTTCTGTTCATTTCTTGATCATGTACTGTAAATCTGTAATCAGCTTTGTCTCTTTTGTGTCGTGGATCCTTCTTTCTGGTCCCCTTTTGTTTATGATTTTTTTTTCCCTTTCTTTTCTTGATCTTCCAGTGTAATCAACACGGAACACTTCTTGATTAACTATTTAACTCAGTAACTATGTGTGTTTGGATTCTATCGGCTTGCGAAGGGAATACAGAGGGATAATGAAAATGAAGTATTCTTGGGCATTCACATCGATTTCCTCTGTCCTTCTAATCCCTCCGCAAATCAACAACCAAATACTACAAACTTAGGGTGACCGTTCGAGGATTTTTGAATGATAGGGTTTACTACAACTTTTGTCGGTCTGCATTCACATTAATATGACAGGTCCATTTTTATGATTAATAAGCCTTCATTACCTTATTTTCTGTACTTTGGACCTCTAGCAGTTGGAAATTTTTGAAGCTCTGGCATAGCATCTACTTGTATAGCTATAAGGTATACATGGTAAATCACAGCAATGGCTAAGGCCATTCTATAAAATCTCGCAAATGCGATAGTGTAAATCACTTTAAAGAATGAGAGACGGAGACTGGCCAAGTGATTTACCATGTATACTTTACCTTTAAGCTTTTTATTTTTTTATTTTTTTTTGAAAAGCAAAGAAAGATTTACCTTACCTTACCTTTAAGCTTATCCAAACAATCCTGGAGTGAAGAGACGGAGACATGGTAAATCAGGTATAAGGTATACATGGTAAATCAGGTATAAGGTATACATGGTAAATCACTTGAAAGTCTCCGTCTCTCATTCTTTAAAAACTCCACTCTTTTTATATTTTTAGCTGTCCCATTACTTTATGATTTTTTTTCTTTGAAAATAAACTATAGAAGCTTGTTCAGAATTGCTAAATTCATTATCTTGAATTATAGGTATTCTAATTATATTTGTTTTAAATGGAATGGAAATTTCCACTTTATGGGTGCGTAGAATAGGGAGGACGCTATTCCTATAGAATGTGTCTTAAAATAAAACTCGCAAAAGCGATAGGATCGATTCCCTATCAACACATTTCTATACCCGCCCTACAATTCAAAATCTAAAATTTTGCTCCACAAATCCTATAGCCTCATTAATTCCCTTATCTTCCAAAGTCTTTGGTCTTCGGTCATTGGCTGAATCCTGAGGTGAAGGGACAAAGACTTCCAAGTCTTTGGCCTTTTGGTCCGTGAAGATCATAACTGAATTTCAATAGGAAAACCATTTAGGTAGGCCCGGAAGGCTACCCTTCCGACATTGCCGCGTGGTACGGGAAAATAAGGAATCGCAACACACACAAACGTTTTATATCTTATTTTCTCTCTCACCTAACAAAAATTGAGTTGTCATGGTACACTCGGTTTTTGAACGATCCAACAATCTTCTAACCAATTGTTTTTGAAAAATAATATATTTAACAATTTATAACTACCATTGATGACCATATAATTGAACAAGTAGATATAATTTACAAGAAAATTGATCTTTTTTTTTTATAGCATTTTAACAGTTCGCATTGGCGAAATTGACATAGCCTTTCATATTGTAGTAATATTTTCTTAATGTTCATCCAACCAACCTTGAACCATGTGTCGGTCCCGAGAGTATTGGATTTTACCCTTACAAGCTGTGCCACTGTAGTATGTAGGCCCACCAACTCGTTAATGGTGTGGAGGCCAATGGGATTATTTTGACGTTGTGTCTGGGACCCATAGATACACAATTTTATTTGCAACGGATTAGAGTGCAGAAACTTACCTCACTGTAGGTCTTAACATGAGTGTGTAAATTCGACCGCCAACTTAATGCCATGTACTTCAGTACTTTCATCCTATCAGTTTGTGTAATGTATTGTACATTAACTTATGGGGAATTTACCAGCACAACGCACACAACGCAGTCTACCTTCCCATGTACAATCTAAATTTTTAGAATGTACATTCTAAATTCTAAAAATGCACAGTCTAAATTCTAAAATATACAGTCTAAACTTTAGGGTACCCTAAAATCCTATGTACAGTCTAAATTCTAAAAATGTACACTCTAAATTCTAAAATGTACAATCTAAATTCTAAAAATGTACAGTCTAAATTCTAAAATGTACAGTCTAAACTTTAGGGTATCCTAAAATCCTAGGATACCCTATGAAAGTGCCTAAACCACTAAAATCCTATATAGAAAAGTGCACCTTAAACCTAAAAAGTTTAAATGTATAGTCTATATTATGTTGTGGAGTTATTCGTATTTTTTGGTAACCTTAATGGTAATTAAAAAAGTGATTGACCTTAATGGTATTAAATATTTATTTTGTGACCTTAATGGTAATAAATCCTAATAAAAATTTGGGCATACGGCAATAGCAACTTCGAAGTGGGACGCACATGTGTGAGAGAGAAGGGGAGGGGGACTAGGAATAGGAATCTCTATGAAAGTTCCAGTTCTTGCCTGGTGACTGTTGATTCGCAACAGTTGAAGAGGATCGTAATCACCAAAGTAAAATGACTTATCGAGATTATAGTCGTAAAACTTTTTAGGCTCATTTGGTGCAAAATCTTTTACGTGTAAATTGTTTTCCTCAACTTTTGTGCTACCAAACACCAAAAATATTTTTGGGGAAAATATATACACCCCAAACAACCAGAGCCTGAATGTGAGGAGATCATTGCTACCATAAAGGATTGCAATAGCTTGAAGGCACATGGACCAGATGGTTTTAATTTCTTCTTTGTGAAAAAGGCTTGGCCTTTCATGAAAAAGGATATCTTGGACTTCTTTTCAGAGTTTCATTCTAATGCAAGTTTTATCTCCCTTATACCTAAAGTTGATGGAGCTACAGAATTTGGCCAATTCAGGCCCATTAGCATGGTTTGGTGCCTCTATAAAATCTTGGCCAAGGTCTTTGCAAACAGATTTAGAAAGATCATCCCCTCAATCATTGGCGATTCTCAAGCTGCCTTCATTGGGGGAAACCAAATCTTGGATGGAGTATTCATAGCCGCCAGAGCCGGCCCAGGGGTGAGCCCAACAAGCCCTCGGGCTTGGGCAACCCCCCGGGCTAGGGCAACAAAAAAAATAAAATGAGTTAAGTTAGTACAATGACTCAATTGAGGAATTTGCATACAAAAATGCAATTAGATTTTTTTTTTTAAATCCGATCGTGCTTAAAACACTATAATCGGATCGTGCTTAAAACACTATAACCGGAGTTATATTTTATTGTGATTTTTTTTGATGTTGTTCAAGCTGAAAGTACAGTGTAACATTGATTTTTTTTCATGACTTGTATATCATTTTATTTTTTTGACTTAATAGTAAGTGGGCAACCACCATTAAGGTTGGACTTGGGCAACCTAAATCTTAGGGCCGGTCCTGTTCATAGCAAATGGAAGTAATTCACTTTTGGAAAAACAATTCTGTGGGAGGTTTGATCTTAAAATTAGACTTTCAAAAGGCCTATGACTGTGTAAACTTGGAGCTTTCTAATCAATATGCTTAAGAGTTTGGGACGCGGTGATGTATGGCGTGGTTGGGTGTATGAATGTATCTCCAGTTCTCCACTGCCTCTTTCTCAGTTCTTATCACTGGCTCACCTATTGCAGAATGTAAATCACACGGGCCTAAGGCAGGGATCCCTCTGTCTCCCTTCCTCTTAATGTGGTGGTTGAAGCTTAGAACCTATCACTTGAGAGGGCCAAAGATGAGGGAATGATTAGGGGTGTCAATGTTGGTCAGAATGGAATAAACGTCTCCATCTGCAATTTGCACATTATACGGTATTGTTTTGTAATAATGATGTGGATTAGATGAAGGCTATCAAGATAATTCTGTGGTTGTTTCAAATGCTTTCTGTTTTGAAGATCAATTTTGCCTTCAGTGTTCTTGGTATTCAAGATCAAGATAAATTTCTGGCTCATATCATGGAATGCAGTACGGGAGGATCCCTTCCGTTGCAGTATCTTGGCCTTCCTTTGGGGTTTAATCCCAATAGGGTCTTGACTTGGAAACCAGTTTTGAACAGGGTCAAAGATTGGTATTGATTAAATTTACTCTTTCAAGCCAACACATATATTATATGTCAAGGTTTAAAATCCAGTAGCAGTTGCTAAGGCCATTGAAAAAGTTGATAGGAAATTCTTATGGGGAGAGACTAGTGACAAGAAAAAGCTGCACCTGGTGAAGCGGGATTCGGTGACTAGAAGCAAGAAGTATGGGGTGGGTGAAGAGATTTAATTAGGAGAAACAGTCCTTGTGGGTAAAGGTTATTATCAGGAAGTATGAGAGAATAATGAACTCTGGTATGGGAATACCGTATGGGGGTAAGTGATCATTAGTAAAAGCTTTAAGATAAAAGTGAATTCTGGGAAGGCAACAAATTAATGTACGGCTTGGCTTGGATCTTTTGTGCGGGGGCTCCGCAAACTGGCGTGTGCACCGTCGGTACCCCATCAGTTGGTACCAACAGCAGGGCTCTCCTCCAGCTCAGGTGAATTAAGCTCGGTCTCCTCCTCTTTTTTTGTTTTGTTTGAAAAGATCACATAATAATAACTCACTAAGAAGTAAGAACGCCTATCAAAGGCTACAACATGAAGAAAAACATAATTTCCTGTATAAGCAATTACTCCAGAAGCTAACCAATCCGCCACTTTGTTTTGCTTTTGACAACGCCAAGAGAAGGTCCAGTGGTGAGAAGCCCAAAAATTGATATCTTCCACCACACCTGTATATCATGTACACTACGTATTTCTTTATTCCCCCAAACAAAACTCTCACGCGAGTTCTGCATCCTAAACTCACATCACTAATTCAAACTACTTAATTCATACATACACCCTGTAACTAAACAAAGGAAATTGGTTTTGGCACTCCCGATCAAAATCAATAGTTTGATTGTATCAGTATCAAAGCCAACCAATTCTTTGTCAAGGCTACTACGAAACATTTTATACGTCTAATATATATATGTCGACCAATATATGTCCGGCCAAATAGAGGCAACCAAGCCAAACTCAGCAACAACATGACCGGTTTGAGCATACACCAAGGACGTTATCTCCCTAGAGGATAGTCCTGTTGGCACCTTCTTTTATCTCGTCCAGAGAAAAAATAGAAGAGAGAATCGATTATCATTGCATTGCTTTTATCTGGATCATGTTTTTCTTTTTGTGTATTAAACATTTGGTATACTTAAATTGGAAATGGGAATGTGTTTCCTGATCCAGAAGAATATATTGCTGCGCGAAGATCCTAGAAGGTCTTAAATAACGTTGACCGTGTATTCACGGGTTGCCTCAATTCTTTTTCTACCCTCTTCAGACTGGTTTGACATCAAATTCGCTTTATCATAACTTGCTCGATGTAAGCACACGCTTTGATATTTTATTACACATCATAGATCATCATAACACAGCCTTACTAAAGTATATCCAATGAAGAAAGTTGCAAGTTGAGACAAACTTAAAAGATCCAAAATAAATAAAACCACGAGAAGAAATACGGAAATTAACGCATACATATGAATGTGACCATACACAACATCCAAATAGTATGCGGCAACAACTTATCTTCAAGACCAAGTAGACCTCGGAAACCTAGGACATGCGAAAGAAATAGTTAGATCACAAAATCTGTTGCATGGGACGTGATGAAAAATGTGTGAGTGACATTAACGAATAAATGAGAAGGATGTAAGAAGCTAGCAGCTTGAAAATCACATTTATGGGCACCTTCTTGACTAATAAAATGGCCAAAGATGTATTCCCTACACTGGCCACAAAAAAATTGCAGCCGTCTCAAATAGACATTTTCTCATTCTTTGGAAGACAGTGCTAAAATAGATAACTTCCCATCTTCAAAATGCACAGTTTGCCAAGGAATTTGCATTAGATAATGAAACTATCGTGCTTGAATGCCTCGAATCGTATTTGACTTTTTGGAAATTCAAATTAATGAAGTCGGAGCCTAATGCCTCCTAAGTAAAGTTGAATATATGGCGGTAACGAATTTTGTATTTTCAGGCACAGGAAAGCAAACCAAAGTTTTCTAGATTAGAGCAGGAATTCAATGGATTCACTACTAATGCACGTTCTGTTTCTCAATTCACCAAGTTAATCAAGGAATCATACCTACTCATGATCACACTGCTTCTCTAGCTTTCTCGCCTCGATGAGAGCCAACTTCAAGAAGACTATTTCTGATTGCATGCAGCTTGGACAAAACGTCATTAATGTCCATGCGATCTGTCGGCAGATCTTGCGTACAAGCGATTCCAAGTCTAAGTATTGAAACCAAGCACTCGTGAATTTTGCGGCTGCTAGGAGAGTTTTGGGTGCTAGTGTTGTTGAGACTCGAGCTAGCCTCTCCCATGTCTCGTTGTTGAAACAACACTGGATCAACAATGTTTTCAACTTGATCAGGAAGAGCCACCTTAGCAAAGGTGCGGAGATCCGGACCATCTGTAAACATGCTATCCGTAGGTCTCTTTCCAGTAAACATCTCCAATAAGAGGATACCATAACTATAAACATCACCAAAGGTTGATACCTCATTTCCCATGCCGTACTCTGCAATTCATGCACCAAATACAGGCATAAAGTTTATAGAGATGATTGGTTAGAAGTATATCAATGAAGAGTAGCATACCTTTTACAAATAATTCTTTGCTAAAAAACAAGTCTTTTTTGTTCCTATTTGGTAATTTATTATAAAAAAAGTTTAGATCATTGCAAACTGTATTTTTTCCAATAAGCAAGAAATTTCATGCATGCCTTTTCTAGGTGTAACTAGAATGCTTTGACTTCAGTTCCTTTGCATCATTCAAAGTATTAGTCCTACTGCCGACCTTATAACGTTACTACCTAAAAAAAGAGTTATTTTTTCTTTATTCTACGTTATTTCTCTCTTTAACTTCAGTTCAAGGAAACAAGTAGATGACACACTATAACATGTTATGCATTCGCCTTTGATTCTAAGTAAAGTGTAAAGTATGAGTTGCAAAAAAGAAAAAAAACAAATAAAATTTGAGAATGAAGGCTATTAGTATTTACTAGATTAATGTACCTTGACAACATAAAGAACAAGAAAAACTCCATTGAGTATAAATAAGAAACTAGAAACTATGTGCCTAATATTGCTCCTGAATAGTTATGAAAGCCATGTGATGACGCGAGGGGTAAAACAAAAGAGTTGTCAGCTTTATTATTAACTGTGATTGAAGTTGCAAACTCTTTGGCGTAAAAGGGAATAATAAATCTAAATGTTGGTAGAAAGGTATGGTTAAAAGGAAACACAAAATAGCATAACGGGTACATTTACCTGGAGCAGCATAACCTACAGTCCCCCTTATGCCAATGGAACTTGATTGATCTGCAGAAGATTCACATTTTGGTTCTAGGAGAAATTTTGTCAGCCCGAAATCGCCCAAGTGTGCACTCATTTCATTGTCTAGAAGAACGTTACCCGGCTTCAAATCGCAGTGAACCAATTGTTCCGAACAATGATGGTGAAGATAATCAAGTGCAGAAGCAATATCAATAGTAATGTTTAACCTTTGCAGAAGGTTTAAAGCCCTTGATGCCTCACGCGCCTCGTTCTCATTTGGATGCAACCACTCATCTAGGCTCCCATTGACCATGAACTCGTAAACAAGAGCTTTGAAATCGTTACCCTGATAGTCAACACTTGAACATGCTGTGAGGACCTTTAAAAGGTTCCGATGTTTGATGCTCCTCAAAACCTTACACTCAGCAAGGAAACTTTTGAAAGCTCCACGGTATTGAAGGTTTATTACCTTCACTGCAACAATCTTTTCACCCTGATCAAGATCAAGAAGCCCTTTGTACACCGAGCTAAACCTACCCACGCCAACCAAGTTGGCAGGAGAGAACCCATTGGTCGCTTTAAGTAGAGTTTGATAGGACAACTTTGGAAATGGTTTACCAAACCATCTGAAAGCCGGTACTTCTGTTCTCTTTTTAAACCACCAACGATAGAGGAAATACAACCCCATAATTAGTCCTAAAATTCCTAAAGACATGGAGATTATTAACTGCTTAGTGGATATTTTCTTACGAAATCCCATAAGGTGGCACTTGCTCAGATGTAAATCAACTATACCCCCACAAAGCTTGTTGTTTCCTTCAACAGAAATAACCGTTGCATTCTTAAATATGCCGTTTTCTGGTACTGCACCCTCAAAGTTATTGAACGATATATTTAGAAACTCTAAGAAGACGAAGCGCTCTAAATAATCTGGTATTTTCCCTGAGAAGTTATTGCAAGAAATATCTAACTCCACCATACCTCTCAGATTACTTAGAGATGAAGGAAGGGTTCCTGAGAAATTATTCCCTTCCATATGTATTGACATCAATTTTACGCAGCTACCAAGAGTGTTTGGGATTTCACCAGACAACATGTTCCCAGAAATATCTAGCGTTTCTAGATTTATCGAACGTCCGATTTCCACTTGTAAGGACCCAATCAATTGGTTTTGAGATAGGTTCAAAGACACCAATGATGAGAGGCTCATAACTTCGGGGGGAATGACGCCAATAAGATTGTTTCTACTTAAATCTAAGAATAAAAATGGACACTTTGCTAAACTTGAAGGAATGCTTCCGTGAAAATTATTTCCGTCTAAATAAATCGCAGCTAATGAAGTGAAATTATGCAAAGACGATGGGATATTCCCAGAGAAGTTGTTATTCGATAGATCCAGTTCATACAACTTTTGAAGGTTCCAAATATTAGCAGGAATATTACCTCTGAAATGATTGTTTCCAAAAGCAACAGCCTCAAGATTGATCAGATTCCCTACACAAGTTGGGATGTTCCCACCTATCGCATTTGAGTCAACATGTAAGTAAACGATAGTGGTGGAGAAATTGCAGATTGATTCAGGCAACACCCCTCCGAATTGGTTTACACCCAGATCCACGCCGAAAAAGTTCGTTGCATTCATCATTGAGTCGAGAAAGCTCATGTCATTTTTTTGTCGTGTCCCTAGATGATTGTCATAACAGTTCAACCTCTCAAGATCATTCAACTTTCCCAAAGGAGGAACTTTTCCAGTGAATTTGTTGCTTGACATATACAGGAAACTTAGCTTGGTGGCGTTAGATATTGAGATTGGAATGGATCCAGTAAACAAGTTGAAACCAACTCCAAGGAAAAAGAGATTCGGAAGAGTATTTCCTAGGTTCGAAGGAAGAATCCCCTGAATTTGGTTATACGACACATCAATAACAGAGATGGAAGAGAGATTAAATATTGGCGGCGGAATAGTACCGATCAACTGGTTGCCTGTCAAAGCAAACTCTTCCAAGTTTCTCAATCGACCCAGAGAATATGGTATACTCCCGCTAATACTATTATAGCTTGCATAAAGTTCCACAAGAGATGATAGATTCCCGAAAGTAGAAGGCAGTCCTCCTGTTAGATTGTTTTTCCCAAAATACAGGCCAGTGAGCTTAGTAAGGGAACCCAGCTCTGCAGGAATTTTCCCTACCAACCTATTGCGAGAAAATTCGAGACCAACGAGCTTAGAGCAACCGGACATATTGGCTGGAATTTCACCACTAATAGAATTATTACGCACTGAGAATTTTTTTAGTCTTCTCAGGTGGCCGAGTTTGGGAGGGAGCTCACCGATCAAGCTGTTGTTAACCAACCATAGTTCCTGGAGAAAGCTCAAATTTGCAACGTGAGACGAAATAGAACCGGTTAGCTTCTGATCAAGTAACCGCAACCCAGTGACCCTTTGGTGCCGACGGCCGCATGTTACGCCAAACCATTGACAAAAGTGGATGGATTCATTCCAGGAGTTTAGAGCTCCTAAGGGATCACCAGTTATAGCAGACTTGAATGCAAGCAAGGCTAGACGGTCAGTCTCGTTCCCGCCTTGCACTGGGCCGGCTAAAACATGAGGAAAGCCGTAACCCAAGCAAAGTACTAGGAAACCAGCATGCATGAAAAGGAAGAGTGGAGATGCCATTGCAAGACCCATCTAGTGTGCTGAAAGTTAAAAACACTGAGTATGTTAGTTGTTTGGGATAACTTCCAACAACAAACGGTCAAAGTCAAACAAAAACAACATATAATTATCTCTTAGGGAGTGTTTGGTTACTGGAATGAAGCTAGATTGGAATGATACATTAATCCCCACACTGCAAATGTAATCATCGATCGTTCACCAATTTAGGTGCATAACTATGAATCAACGATCGCCGTTCAAAAAAACTATGAATCAACCATCAGAATAATTCCAGCGAACCAAAGGAATAATTTTGTGTATACAAGAAATATGGCCAAAATTTGATGTTGGGGATTTCGACATCCCAATCCCACCACAATAGAAGCGCAATAAAAATAATCAACAACCAAGAACAAAGAACACACAATATTTTTACGTGGTTCGGCCTCAATGCCTACCTCCACGGGAGAGAGAGATAATCCACTATATTTGGAAAAATAGAGATACAAATGTGACGTGAAAAAACCCACCCAAAGAGCACCTAACACGTGGCTCTATACATATTTTTTCACTCATCCCCACACTCTATTTTTCCCTTGCATTTATCCTCTCAAACTCACAACCCGCAACCCGGAGCGCACGGCAAACCCCAACGGACTACCCTCCCTCGTGCCCTTCTCCGGTTGCTCTCCTCCCTCACTTCTCTTTCCTTCTCTCTCACTTTGCAAAACACTTGCTACAACATATATAGGCACTGCCCAAATTAAAAACTCTTCAAATGCCGAGAGGGTTCTGGAACCAAACTGCCACAAATGTTCTTTGGAAACCACATGCACACCAAACACATTAACTCCTTTACATCTCTGTTGCCTGATTTCCTTTATCCCTTCAGAGCAACTAAAACACACATGTACCAAGTCAGCACTGCCCGAGGACACCACACAACCACCCCACTTTGACGGCTTTTCATTTTCCCACTATTTTCCTTTTTCCATTTTTCTTTTCCAAATTTCAAACATAATTTCACATGGGAAAAAATCCCAACATGGATCGCCATTGAAAGCCATAAACCAAGCACAGTAGGAAACCAGCATTCGTGAAAAAGAATTTGTCATTGTAAAAAAACAATGATATCCAGTCATTTGCCCCAAGGGGCTCAGGCGTGGCCAAAATACCCGAGTGAGCGATAAGCTGAATCGTGGGTGAGTTTCCCACTTGATAAAATCAGATTTTATCAAGAGTTGATTTTATGAACTCTTAAAAATCTGAGATTTTATCAAGAGTTGATTTTATCAAAACTTGATAAAATCTGATAAACTCACCCCGTATTTATTCTTAAAGGCTATAGATGTTTTTTTTTTATATAATATTTATCAACTCAAATCCTTTTTTCTCATTAAAAACAGTGTTAATTTTCTTATAATAATTTAAATGGAGTTAAATTCACAATCTCTGTACGTGCCTAAATGCAGTTACATAACCGTTTGGGTCGTAAATCATGGTAGAGTTGACCTTCTTCTTTTCAATTATTTACGGTAACTAATAGGCGACAGATACCAAAATAAAGTCGAACTTATAATTTATATTGCATATTTTTTGAGATTCGTTAATAAAAAAAAAAACAACAAACGTGGACGCGTCATTAACAATGTTAATCGCTTCATAAGCTGTATATGGGTGTGCAAAAGGGACATATATTACGTATGAAAACTTTAAAACCCAACTGCAATCACATTAACGAGTTCATCCAACGGCCGAGATAAAAACCGATCCCCAATTTTTTAGCCATTAAATTGCATGACATCGTTTCCCTTTTTCCTCCAAGCGGCACCTAAACAGTTTTGTTTTCTCCTACTGATAATCGGTGAAAACAATTCCCCAACCCAGTGCAAAAATATGTGGGCCTAGCTAGCTAGGCCCGGTTCCAATGCCACTAGCTTAAGGATTTTTTGATTTTGTTTTTATTATTATTTTTCGTTTGTTAGTTTTGCGTCAAACTTTTGGTGATTATAGGTTCGTCTCGATGAAAGGAATCAAAATTGGGTAAAATTATGACTTTTACCCAAACATTTTGAGAAATATCCAAGAAAAGACAGCTAAAGACAACATCGAACATATAATCATAAATTAAAGTTTGAGGCAAAACTAACAAACGCAAAAAAAAAAAAGAATGAAGACAAAACCAAAAAATCATTAGGTATATGCTATGAAAAATGTTTTAATAAACCAGACTAATCTCTTCACCCCTTTCCACAATTCTTTCTGTGTGTTTGCGTGAGGTGAGGTGACCCCCAAAATAAATATGCATAAGGAAATCTACCCTGCGACTTTAAGGTGATAAGCCTGCTGAGGCATGTCGATTACTCGGACCCTTGAGTATCTATATCTATAATATTATAAGACTTTTCGCATGAAGCGAGTTAATAACTGGGAGCATCTAACCATGGTTGGTTAGGTTAGAGTTAGACTACAGAAATCTGAATTCTAACTAGTTTTCCTAAGGTGATCTCCAATGGTGGAGTTAAATTTGTGTTGCTCTACGACAGAAAAATATAAAAAAATAGGATCCAATAGTGTGATTTTAGTCTTTGTGAGGATTATGCATTTGGGTTCCAATAGTATAAAGGATGCCGATACTGCCACGAATGTTTTCTCCCCTGCCACGAGCTTTTAATGCTTTGATGTGTGCAAAGACAGCTCTGTCCTTTCTTGGTCAAAAACTGCCAGCATGTAGATTTCATTTCCCAAACTAGCCTTTCCTGAATCTAGAATTATCCTTACGGATGGCTTTTGATATCCCTTCTTTTTTCTGAGGGATATTCTTTCCGAAGTCTAATTTCCCATTCTAGCTCTAGGGTTTGTCTCTTACGAACTTGTCTTTCACATGTTTTGGAGTTGTAGAACCTTTTTTTTTTTGGAGCTTTCTGATTTGTACTTCTTTTTCCCACCTATGTTTAAGGTCCGTAACTAAAAAATAAAAAACCTTGTGTACATTGGCGGAGGCAATAAGAGACAAGAGGGGTCACTTGACCCCTCACCTTAATTTCTCATAAGGATTTTTGATAGTTTGGAGTTGAATTTTGCAATTTTGACTCCGCCAAAAATTCATAAATTGCCCTAACTTGCTTAAAGTGCATAGAATTCTCAATTTTTTTTTTTCCTTTTCGAGAGTTGATAGTATTATAAATGAGGCTATCGTACATAGCATTTTTTATGTGAGGGGGTGGCCTTACTTTTTGATGTCGTCATTATATGTCGACAATTATTAAGTGAAATTTTAATTGTTAGCGATTTTCGCTTGTGACTGGAGAGCCAATTCTATTTATGTATTTAAGAGCAGTTTTTGGGTATTTTTATGGGGCAATAGATGAGAAGAGAAGTTTTTTTTTTCTTCTCAATTTTAATTATTAAAGTCAAAATGGTGATTCTTGAACCATGTTTTTGTTTATCAGAGGTTGTAACAACAAAAAGAAAAAGGAAAAAAAATGGAAGCTGGAATTTTTTTTTGACTTTGTTAGGGTCACTTATCTTCGTGTTTATTTATTGAAGCTTGGCAAGATGGATAGTTTTTGTGATTTAAAAGTTGAATTTGCTTCAGTTGAAAAAAAGTGTTGAATTTGCTTCAGTAAAACAAGAGGAGGTTCGAAAATCATGTGGAGTAGCTTTTGACGTTTACCGCATGCTATGGAGTACTGAAATTAGACGCAAATTGCTAAGTATATATTTTTTAGAACTAAGGGCAGTTTGGGAAATGAAATATACAAGCTGGCAGCTTTTGACCAAGAAAAGAACAGAGCTGTCTTTGCACACGGCAAAGCATTAAAGGCTCGTGGCAGGGGGGAAAACATTCGTGGCAGTATCGGCTTCCTAGTATAAATAACATTGTGTTAGAAATGGGTACCAATTTTTTTTTTTTTTAATCATCTGGCCCCAGAGTTGTACACCTACACCCCCTTTCTCTCTCCTCCTTTTTGTTGGGAATTGAACAACATGCTCAACTCACAAACACAGATGCTATGAATCACAGAAAAACAAAATAGAGAAAGATAGTATACACAAGATTTACGATGTTCGGAAAACTACCTACTCCTCGGAGCCATAGAAGTCAGTCATGGCCAACTTATTACACGGTCTTGACCATTTTTTACAGAAACCTCTGAAACTGCTGATGGTCCTGACTGTTCTGAGAAGGGTCCTGACCAAAGGTGCTGAAACTTTAGAAATTTTAGTTTTCCCAACCCAACACATTTCCCCTTTCTCTCCTCTCTTTTCCATAAACCAAACTAGCATTGTACCCGTTTGATGCACGGTGGAAAAAAAAAAAAAAAACCTTCAACGTGAACCCCTTCTTTTTTTTCTTTTATTGTCTCAAGCATAGAACGAGCACACCGCAAGTTTTGTCAGTTGCACTGCTAAAGAATTAACCATGGTAAAACAAACCATGCAAACGCTAACCTAAAACCGTAACGTGATCTTCTAAAGAACAGGGATAGTATAAAATGAACAGCGGGTACTAACCCAAAATCATATGGAAGTTAAACATACCCTCTATAAAATGAGCCGCCTTTTGACACACAAGAACAACTCATAAATGTCGGTTTGAGAGAGCCCTTAAAGAATTTACAGGGCTAAATTCAAATAAATCTCAACATTGGACAAAAGGTGGTAAAATTGAAAATAAATAACAAATCTCTCTTTCAGGGTGATACATATAACTCATCCCATCGCACATAAAGAAATATAGGTAGCAACACCAAAATATAGGCCCATAGCATACCTTTTTTTGGGGTACTTGTATGGAATCTGAATTGAGCAGTTTTTTCCTTTTTTCCGGCCAGGAACGAAATGTAATCCTACATAATTAGCCAAAAAGTTGAGTAATTTTTCTGAGAAAAAGAGCCAAAAAGAAATATAGGCCAAAAAGCATACCTTTTTTTTTTTTTGGATACTCGTATGAATTCTGAATTGAGTGGTTTAGAGGTTTTTTCTGGAACACAAATGTGTTTTTGTTTGAGAGGTTGTACGAGTGAGTGGCTGGGAAAAGGAATAAATTCACAATCTCATTGTACGTGCCTAAATGCATTTATATAATCATTAGGTCAAGTGGCTCAATAAAAGGCAGTAGAATTGGCCTTCTCGTTATCAATTATTTAGGGTAACCAATAGGCGATAGATACCAAAATAAAGTTGAGCTTTTTGTTAATTGGATAAAGTAAAAAAAGTTAGCTTTTTTTGTTGGCTGAATCCTGAAGTGAAAAGACGAAGACTTCCAAGTCTTTGGTCTTTGAACGATCAAATGTGTTCTTGCTCGCCTAACCAAAATCGCGTTATCGTGTCACACCTGGTTTTTCAATGATTCATTGCTCATCTAACCAATCATTTATTTAAAAAAATGTTGTTTTCAACGAATTTTAATTTCATAATACCCATTTTCTTTAAAACTGGATAGGGGAGAACAAGGAGTTATAACTACAATAGATGACCATATGGTCCATATCTTAGTAAGTGAATAAGATGAACAAAAATTTATATGCAAAATGTGTTGGGATTTTAAGTTTTATAAATTTAAATAAAGAGGTTTGTTTAAAGAGTTACATCTTTTCATGTGTTTATAAGGGACATAACTTTTGGGAAGAGTCACTTGGAATCATATATATATATATATATATATGATCACCCCACAATGATTTTATATGTTAAAAAAGAAACATCTTTACATCTTGAGTTCCCTATCTCTTTTCACCATTATATTTTCTATATTCTTTGGGCAATTTGAGAAAGACTTGGCACCCCCGTCTTCCGCCGATCGTGTAACGTGGAGACATACTGTGAGATTTCTGGGTTGTATCTTGGAGTGGTATTCGACCGTCATAACCTACACGAAGGGAGGCGAATATGGCTTTAGGACAGCGACTTGTGAAATAGATGTGTACGTGTCTTTGATGTCAAAGTGGTACTAGAATAGGTATTCTTGACATCTGTTTTCCATTCTTCCTATCATGACCATGTGTGCTCATATCCTTGTATAAGACATCTTTGCTTTTTCTTTTCATATTACGAAACTTTAGAGGAGAGAAGGCAACGGTCAAGTTAGGCACTGGTTGATACCCGCTAACGGCTAGAAAACAGTTATAGCTTGGAAGTTGTAACTGCCACTTTTAATTCTCTCTCACAGGCACATTCCTTTGTAAAGCATTTCGGAAAACCATTTCAGACACTTGGAACCATTTCAGTATCTATTTGGGAAACAGATTCTCGTTGTTAATCTTTTAAGAACTTGCGATATTAGGATAGTCTAATTCGGATTAGTGTACAAAGTGGAAAATCATATCTGTTCGTTCAAAATCATCTTGAAATAGGCTCGGTTCCTATTGTTGTAGGAAAATCGTTTTTTGAAATAGGCTCTGTTCCTATTGTTGAAGGAAAATCGTTTTGAATCCAAGGGCGGATCCAGGAGCCTAATCTGTCCTGGGCTAACCAAAGTTTTGAATATCGTAATTGTTGTTTAATCAAATAAAAAATTCAATATTACATTGAAATCCAAAAAACATTAATTGAATGTAACTACCGGTATTGAGCACTATGACTGCTATCTTGCTGGGACTTTGTACCTTTTTCTAGTTTAATGAATTTTCCGAAGTACAAAAAAACAAAAAACTAGTATTGAGCACATGCTCCCAATGCTATATTGAGAAAAATTAACACAAAGTACTAAACCGATGGATCAATTTGCAGAAATAAATATATAGGTTTCACGTTTCAACCATAAATCTAATATTCCTAAGGTCTTGGTATTGGCCCACACAAAAATAAAAAACGAACTACAGTGCACTTTTTGCATTTTTAATGCATTTACATCTAGTTTTATATACTTTTACACATTTTAATACATTTTTTCAACCTTAACATAAGTCCACGGGGTGCATTTTAGCATTTTCTATATTCCTATACCAATTTCTTATCAAGTTTACCATTGCGTAAAGAATAAAACCTACCCATCTACCCTATCATTTCAGAATTTGAGGTGGGCTAAATTAATTTGGGTTAAAATTTTACGTATGAAAAAAAAAAAAAATTCTCACATGGGCTACAGCCCACCTTAGCCCATGCCTTGATCCGCTCTTGTTTGAATCAGTTCGATGTTGATTTGGTTTGGATCTTTGTTGGGTTGTTTTGAGTCACTTAGAACATTGTTAAAACTGAATCACTTTGATTAGCAACCCCTTGTTTTAATATTATTTGGTTTATTATCAATGAAGTGGATTTTAATATTATTTGATTCTGTACTTTTACATAAAGTGGATCAATTGGTTAAAGCTTGTAATTTGATTTTATATCTGACGAGTAGGAGTTGACCGATTATTCAAAGATACTGGAGTAATTGGGTATTTTCTATGTGTTTAAAGTTAGTTATTAAGTGTTAACGTTATATTGACTTGCTGTGTAGAGAATCTAGTTCAATTCTTTTGTTTGTGTCTCGAGAAATAGGATAAACTTGTTTTGATATTTTGCTTGAGTGCATACTTCGTATGCAATTTTTACGTTACAAAGTTTTGAATCTTGCGGGGGAATATGGGTGATTATTGTTTCAAGAAAGCTTCAAAACTTTGTTTGAGCGCCATTTCATTTCATCTCAATGACAATATCTTTATTAAGGAAGATGAGTAATGTAGGGGTATTATGTATGCATTTTCTATATGTTTCTTTAAATTGTGAAACATCTTATTCGAGATATCATAATAGGGAATTGTGTATGACTTTGTGATGCGACTACAATTCGATGTTGGCTTTCTATCTTATTGAGGGAAGATTATACTAATTACTTTTGTGTTGGAGATTTGTGTTTGGAAATTTAACAGGTGCACCGTTTAAAGCCGGCATGAATCAAGATAAAGTTTGAGACAACACTTCCTGAAGAGTACCTAAATATATTGCGTGAAAGTTAGCGCTTAAAGATTTAACTCCTAAATACAAAGGAGAATAAGGCTTGAGAAGCCAATTTTAGAGGCATGTGTGAATAAATTATGTATACTCCCAAGAGGAGTAATTGCCTCTGGACTAGCGCGTGCTAGATCCTTTATACATAAAATAAAAAATGTCGAGAGGGATGAGTGTAAGCCCATAGGGAGTCACCTACAGAGGTAACCCAACTTTTGTGATTGGAGATCCCATGAAGGAAGTTTAATGTGGTAGAAAAATCTGCATTGGTGACTCGAATACCAGCACTCTTTATATACTCGGAGACATGCCATGAGCAATTTTAAATGTTCTCCCCCTCATCCCTAAAAGACATTGGTGCTGATGTAAATGTGACTGGTTAGGAAGGGTTTTACCCTGAATGAATCCAAGGCGCTTATATTGTCGCGGGATAGACCTCTGTCACATCTATCCTTGGAGGATTCACCTAAGTGAGAACCGTCGTGGGGCCGCGACTGTGGAAATAGGGCTATTTCCTAAAATTCTCATGAGAATCAAGACGAGCGCACGGCCATTAATAGCGCTAACCCGGGCCTAAGTCCAGTATCAATACCATATGTGTGACATGTTGAATTCTGGTCAAAGGGGTCCAGTTCAAGACCTAGTTCACTAAGATTCCTTCAGTAAGAGACTATCAACACTAAGCGAGGTTCAAGTCCGAAAGACACCTATGCCCATTGTATGGTATAATGTTGCCCATATGTTTTCTATTTTGTTATATATGCTTTACGTCTTATTTAAATTTTTAAAAAACTTGTGGGGGATTGTTGGGATTTTAAGTTTTATAAAATCTAAATAAAGAGGTTTGTTTAAATGGTTACATCTTTTCATGTGTTTACAAGGGACATGACTTTTGGGAAGACTCACTTGGAGTCATATATATGATCACCCCACAATGATTTTATATGTTGAAAAGAAATATCTTAATATCTTGAGTTCCCTATCTCTTTTTACCATTATATTTTCTATATCCTCTGGGCAATTAGAGAAAGACTTAGCACCCCCATCTTCCGCCGATCGTGTAACGTGGAGACATACTGTGAGATTTTTGGGTTGTATCTTGGAGTGGTATTCGACCGTCATAACCTACACGAAGGGAGGCGAATACGGCTTTTGGACAGCGACTTATCGTGCCTTCCATCGATCTCACAGGCTATTTTCCTAACTCTACTATCTAATATATTTTATTGTTGGTGTTCATAATTTCTCTATCTTGTGTCGTATCTTACATTTTGATGTTTTATGTTTATTATAGTTTAAAAGTTCCAACACTTTCTACCTCTTTCCAAGGACTATTTCACAAAAAACCAGGCCAAAACGGAGAAACAGAGAGTGATTAAAAAAATAGATCCAAGGAGGAAATACTGGAAAAGTGAGTAAATACCAAGTCTCAAGGTAAGTTTTACCAGAAAATTGCGTCAGACTTAAGGAGATTCATAAGGAATGGGTTGGTTTGTCGGCGGTGATGCCGCAGGCGGTAATGGTAGTGATAGTGAATTAGGATGTTTGCAGATTCTGATTTTGGGAGCTCTTCGAGGACTGATTCTGATGATGCTCGATCAAGGGGACTTGATTCCAAGAAATTCTCAAAGACTAGTGGGAAACTTGAGTCTTGGGAATTTTCAAAGACTTGTCATTGATGGATCGAGAAAAAATTGGCTGAATTCACGAGGGACTTGAATGTTGGGCGATGGATTAATCAGAATGGTTTTGCGTAAGCACTTACCATTGCCTGATTGTGAATGATTTTGAATTCTTTAGTATTTACGAATGGACTGACTGAATTATGTAGTAATGTTAGTTAGAATAACTATTATTACCTGTAATTTTCCTTCTTATGGAAGCTTTGCGATACAGTTCTCCCACTCTAAAGGGTGCCAGGCTCTTGATCGTAGTCTGATTTTAAATTCTTGGGGGGG